>JBBDHG010000321.1:237500-240000 GCA_037951165.1 Lophius americanus
CACCTTCATCTCCAGCGCAGGAAACAACCCCCAGAGAAAAACGAGAGGCGTCGCCATCAGCAGGAGCCCCCCTGCTGCATGAGAATCTGGGCCTTGAATCTGGAAGAAGTGCCTGATGGGAGTGGACTCCTCTGGACCTGATGAAGCCAACAGAACCGCATCATCTGCAAACACATTATCCACAAAACATCGTGATGTTATTGTATCGTCATCGCCGCATCCGCGGATCCTTCGAGTTAACCCGATAACTAAAACCTACTTCATGGATCATTTTCAAATTCCAAACCCACATAGACCTAAGTGTGAGGAAGAACTGGATTGTTTTTGGGAAAGGTCGGTTGTTGATTTCCGACACTTGGAACGTTTTTCGCCCATAACTATGTTTGTGCGATTTAGTCCGAATATGGTGCGTGTGAAACGGACTGGGTGTGTTTGTGTGTTACTTTAATTCATATTTCACTCACTAGGGGGGGCGTTTGTACACAAAAAAAACACTGTGGACATAACTTTACGTTGAATTTGAGTTCAATCAGGGGAGTTGCTTGTAAAAGTCTTGTTACCAGTTTTATGAAAAACACCCTCTTTCTCTCCTAGCTGGAATATAAACCAGGACTGTAGACGCCAAGCCCAACATGGAGACACAGGAGACCGTTGGGCGCTGACCTGTTCTGGCAGCCATGCTGTCCAACAACACGAGGATCCTCCTGCCCCCCCTGTGGGGGTGGGACCCTCCTCCACACCAACTGGACTCGTCCTGCAGGACGTGAGCGGACAATGGCGCCGATCACACCGACACACACTTCCTTCGCTAGAATGTGCAGCAAGCTGCCAGCCGTGGGTCTTGAGCAGCAGGTGGACAGGGACAAGAGGGAGAAGATTATAATCCCGCCCCCTCCATTCTCCCATCATCTCCCAGCAGACACTTTTACTTCCTGATATGCATTTGGACTTTTTTGCTGCTGTGATCGTTCACGTTCGTTTCCTTGACGTGATTCTATGACTCATTCAACCTTCTGTAGACAAAGTCAGTTTATTTTGTTTTAGAGTGTAAAGTCAGCCGATGGACCCGACAGAGGCGGCTGGATCGCTCGTCCAGAACGATGCAGTGATGCCCTCCTTTCACCTGAGAGGTCTGAACAAGAGTGTCCCTCAGAGACGCATGACACCTTCCTCTATACACCGGTCAGCCACATCATTATAACCCCCGACAGGCGATGTCAGAGCAACAATGATAAGACCATCCAAAAGTTGGGGATTTTATGGAATTGTGATCGCGGTGATAACTCAAAAGCTGTTTCAGGTGTCATTCTCAAAACTTTAGCACCTCATCGACCTAAGCGCGAGGAAGAACCGGAGGGATTTTGGGAAAGGTGGGTTGTATGTCCGACAGCTTTATCTCCAAAAGCTTTGGGCCATAATTTCTTTATCATGTAAATATCTATTATATCTATATCTATAAGTATTTTTCTCAAGTAGTTTATTTTACTCACTAGTGAAAACTGTTTTTGTACATAACTCAAAAACCGTTTTGCTGATCATTTTCAAAATGTATGCCCGCAATGATTTTAGTGTGAGGAAGGACTGGTTTGATTTTGGGAAAGGTCAGTTGTATGTCTCCGACACTAGGGGGAGCTTTCACTCTCTTATTCAGCTTGTATGAATCGACTGAAGGAGATAAATCTCGTCATATTTTAGTCCAATATTTCCGATTTTACTCACTAAAGGGAGCTTTTTAATACAAAAAACACCTTTTATCTGGACGTAACTCAGAAACTCTTTCATGGATGATTTTCAAACTATTTACCCACATAGACTTCAGTTTGAGGAAGAGCTGGATTGACTTTGGGAAAGATCGGCTGTATATTTACGACACTAGGGGGAGCTTTATCTGCAAAAGCTTCCGGCCGTAGTTTCTCAGGCGTTTAGATTTTGTCCAAATTTGGAGCATAAGAATCGACTCGAGGAGATCTATCTCGCTTTTAACATCTTTGAGCGCTATTTTAATCTAATAGTTCATATCTTACCCACTTCAGGAAGCTTTTTATTAAAATACTGTGCAGGTAACTCAACATTTCATTTGAGGAGCTCAATCAGGGGGATTGCTGGTACAACGCAGGGGATTGGGGACTTTGGGGGGATATAGTCTTGCTGTTGGGGACGACAGCGTAGGTCTAGTCATCTCATCAGGATGATGGACAGATGTTAGACAACATGTGGACGTTTTGTCCTGAGGTCCATGTTGAAAGCAGGACAAACGGACAAACTTCAGGCTCCCAGTAACTTTGAGAAGGTCCATATGGAGATGGTTGGACCACTGGATCAGAGCGGCTCCAGAACCGCGGATCCCGTCGGGTGTCAGTGGTTTTCATCCACTGCGGCCTGAACTTGATAGTGACCCGGCGAAGTTCAAATGGACACAAGGGACAACTCATGATCTTCCTCTTCATCAGGATCGGAGCAAAAACAACCACAGGTGTAAATTATTTACCTGTGGCGTCAC
>JBBDHG010000321.1:255000-342500 GCA_037951165.1 Lophius americanus
CTGAAACCACTGGATCCACTGAAACTACAGGATCCATTGAAACCACTGAATTCACTGAAACAACTGGATCCAGAGGATCCACTGAAACCACTGGATCCACGAAAACCACTGGATTCACTGGAACCACTGAAACCACAGGATCCACTCAAACCACAGGATCCACTGAAACCACAGGATCCACTGAAACCACTGGATCCACGAAAACCACTGGATTCACTGGAACCCCTGGATCCACAGGATCCACATGATCCACTGGACCGTTCTTTCATTCCCCAAGAAGATGCCGATGTATTTAGGCCATCTTTCTTCCAGGACAAGTTCTGGGGAAGAACTGGGAGTAATACTTCATAATGGTTTTAAAATAATCATTAATTCTGACATTTTCATTATTTTCCATTTCACTATCATGAATTCTTGTCTGTACTTCAGAATATATCATTAATGATGCTCTGTGTTATACTTGGTTCTAACATCTTCTTCTAAGGACCCCAGGAAAACCAGCGGTCATGAAATGTGCAGCTAATGGGGATCCTGATAAAACTCATTATTATGATTTATTAGGGATGCTAATAAAAGAATAAACATGAACAATGGTTTATTCAGCGGTGACAGTGCGGCTGCAGGAGGTTGAAGCAGCTGAAAACAGGCTTCTATGTGTGACATAAACCCGATCAGCACCACGGGGGTCTGGACAGCTCCACTTCAGGCCAACCAGGGTCTCAGCAGAAAAACCTAACCTGCGCCGTCATTTAGAGCTAACCCTGTCACATGCTGAGCAGCCAAACATCAGTCTGAGGTTCCTCTGATCATCTGCAACCTTTAAACGTAGAAAGGAGACATTCTGTCTGACAAATAGGACCATTATGATTTCCATTATTTCTGTATGAGCGCTGACACACTGAGCTTCAATCATCCAACGTACAGCCCAAAGTCACGTCAACACAAGAAAGCACAACTGAATGAGGTCCTTGTCCCTGAAATTCCCAATGCAGCCCCCAGTGGACTGCAACTGGTGGAACAGGTCCCTCCAGTGGTCCAGGTTTTGTCTCCTGTAGATGCCCCACCATCTTTGCATCCTTTTGTTTCTGCTGCTTCATCCTTGTAACACACATGCTCCATGGACAGCTCCATGTTTCATGTCTCATATCAGAACTCTCTACACACACACACAGGTAAGGTCCATATTTGTCTGAAAGAAGAAGGTCACATGTGTATCGGCCCAGAGAAAGAGTGTGTTCTCTCTGCACCTTCATGTGTTCTTAATATGCCATCACAATTCTACAATTCATACATTGTGAGACAAACTCATAGGTTCATCCCAATTTTGAAAGAAAAAGACAATAGAAATGAGAAAAAATATCAAATGTGATATTTTCTGTTATTGTTTTCAAAACATTTTCAATTATATACAAGAAAAAGATTAAAAAATATATAGACATAATTATAGGTTCGTTTCTAAAATGTAACAATGAATTGATTTTCCTGAGGTGGCTTAGATATAGAATCTTCCATTTTTACAGTCAGTGCAAAACATAAAAAAACGGACTACTGTAGTGAACTTGACTCTGATTTTGTCTCTGTGTAGAAGAAGAGTAACATCAGAACAGTGTCCCACAGGTGTGACAGAGAGGGAAGGTATGGTCTCAGAAGGTTCTTCCACACGTAGTTGAAGGCGTCTCTGTGTAGCAGCAGCTCTTCCTGTCCCACATGAAGATACTCACTGTGTTCAGGGTTCTGGGTTTGTCGTCTCAGCCTCTGGATTCAGTTCCTCACAAAGCAAAGACGAGTCACTCTGCTGCTCAGACTTTACAAGATGTCTCAACATCTGTGAAGACCTTCTTCTCAGACGATAGGATCCCTTCCTCTCGTCTCTCAGACCGAGACATAAATCCATGCATCCTGTGGAGGATGCTGGGGCTTTGGTGGGCATAGGCGGATCTACTACAAGTTTGTTTGCTCCAGCCTTGGTGGGCTCAGCTGGTGTGGGTTTCACTTTGACAGGGGTGGATTTAGAGGAGGCTGCTTTTCCATTCAGCACCTTATTCTGATAAACAGGATTGTTATTTGATTTATTTGGTTGTTGTTAAGAATGTTATAATGCATACTGATGATGACGGGGAGAGAGAGTGGAGGAAGGCCGGTGTACATGGAAGAAGGGTTGGGAGGGGCATCAAAAACACAAACAAGGGACGGACAGAGAAAGAGAGAAAGACAAGAGTGGGTGTTTTGAGAAACAATGACATGAAGATGACAAAGGTTTGATTTACTGAGACTGTTCAGACATTATTGGATACATCACAGGGTTCATGTAAAATGATACAGGATGTAAGAATACTTCTGAATAAAGGGCTAGTACCTAAAAAGTTCACAAAACATATTTTGAGAAATTTAATTTCAACTCTTTTTCTTCATACATTTCTTTTCCTGATCCCTCCAGTAATACCATTCCTAATATTAAATGACTAAACAGCATCTGTGTGTTAATATTAACCAGAGCCTGTGGTTTGGAGGAGGCACATACACATTGTTCTCACACACACACACACACACACACACACACACACACACACACACACACACACAGTAGTCACAAATGTTAAGAGTAATTTTGAAAATATTCTTGTGTAGATATCATTCATCCAGGTCATGGAAATCCTCAAAAAGTTGAATTAGAATGAAGTCCAGTTACTTCTGATTCAACCTTCAGGAGTTATTTACATACTTTGTTTGTTCGTTTAATAAATTCAGCCTTAAGATTGTATGTCTGTTCATTTTTATGATTTACACATTAACAACCAGATGTAAGATAAGTCACTTTTCTCGTGATCCACATAAAAGAGTCATACTCAAACAGAATGATGGGAAATCCGTGGAAAGAACCACAAACGGCCACCAGATGGCGCCGTTTGACCTCGTGACTAAAATGAGCCGGATGAATCTCACTAAAAGTTAATTTTCTCTTAATGTGTCTGTTTGTAAGGTGCTGTTTGAGTAACATACTGTTTGGAATACGTGAAATTGTAAAATTTGTCCTACATTCCTTCGGTTGTTGAGTAGGAGACGAAAGAAGCGCCCATGACCCATGATCACATTCACCTCTACTGTAATTTACCGACCCGCCGTTAACAACACAGGAAATGACGTCATAATGGTCCGTCTGTTTTATGGGTCCGCTCTGGTAAGAGCAGAGGTGTTAAATAGACGGAACCTTCAACTAAGCTGGAGTATCTTCCATACCTGTGTAGTATTACAGACATAACAAATATTTGGAGTGACCAAACACATCTTTTTGGCATCGATACATTTTATGAAGTCCTATTTGCTTCAAAGCACCAGAATTTATTTAGAGACTGAAATAATAATTTCCCTTTGGGTGATCCAGATTTTATTTTTATGCAATTTCATGATATGAAACTTGAACCCATTTCTTTAAAGGTGCAAATATATACGGTATGTTTGTGTATAACTACATATATATATATATATATATATATATATATATATATATATATATATATATATATAAATAAAGTAAAAGAAGAATAAGACCAAGGTATTTTTTTTGTTTGTTTGTTTTTTTGCCAAATTTCTTTATGTTTTTTTCACTAATTCTGGACAGTCTTTACTTTTGTTAGTTTGGAGAATATAATAAAACACAATATGATATGTAATAAACGGTAGACATAAGCTATAACTTCAGCGACACCTCTTTGATTGTTTTAATTATATGTATATGTTCATTATTATTTACTTCCTCTTTCCTAATAGCATTTTGAGCGATTTTAACAAACATACATGAATGACAAATAATATAACATATGTATGTAAGTGATAATATTAGGTCTGTGGATTTAGTCCTGAGGGTCTTTAGTTTGTCATGTGACAGTAGGAGGGTCCTACCTACTGTTAAGGGTCCTTCATGTGAACGGATAAGAACAATAACATTTCTATCTAAACATGAATAATGTGTCACTTTACAGTAAAACACAGGTCTTTGTTCTTTCTCTTATTATTATTATTATTTTAAATGAATATTATTGCTGAAATCTCTTTAACGTCTCAACATTAAAATTGTTCAAACATGTCATGTTTATTCACTCTATCTTTAGTTTAGGTACCAAAAGGAGATTCTCGGGTCTTGGTTCTGCTACCAGCCTTCAACCTACTCTGAGGTCTCACAAAAGCACCGGAACAAAGATTCAGATGATCTCCAGAGAACGTTCTATCAGATTTACTGTGTGAACATTGTACACAACCTGCTACAATGTCAGAATAATGATGGACGGAATCATCTGCTTTTGAAAGGAACCAAAAAAACACATGAGAAAACTTCTGTTGTCTTATTTTTATCTTTATTCCCGAGCCTGCAGTGGGATTTTAGACAAATGTTCTTTTACAAGCACATTCATTCTACACTGCTCAAAAACATGAAGGGAACACTTCAATCAAAGTCCAGACCTCCAGGAGAGAAACGTTCAAGTTGAAAGTCTTTATTGATATATATTAGGTCATTTGTTTAGAAGAGAATGATGCAAGAACGATTCATGGAAATCAATATAAATTCAGTTCATAAAACAAATGTTTATGAAATACAAAGTATTTTGTTCACTTATTTCAAGATCTAAACTGCTTCAATAAATGTGAGGTCCATAAAAGGAGGGAAACAGCAGGAAGACTTCATCCAACGTTCATCTGCTGAAGGCCACACAAGAAGAGATTCAGTGCATCACTGTTCAACATCTCTGCATCTTCAAAGCTCAGACAGGAAAAGACCCTCATCCCTGAATACCAGCAGGAAACATCTTCTAGCAGTGAGCTGAGAAGCTTCAAACGGCCCACAACCCTTTCACCATCTCAGCAGACATTCAAAGGTCATGTTTCAAAACACACTCAAAGGTATATGATGAAGAGAAGAACACTCTGGACTCTTCATCCAGAAAAACCTCACATGATTTGTTTCTACAAGGCTGACATCAAAACAGAATGGTTTCATGGCTTTTAGAGAAATCAAGCAGCAAACTATGAACACAACTGGAAAAGTGATCATGTTGGAGGATCAGAACTAGGATGTGAAGAATGACCCGTTTAACCTGGACAATGTGGTGAGACCGCTCCTTGTTCCAGTCCAACATGAATCCATGAACCTAAAGAGACGACAAGAACAACATTACATCAGAGAGAAGAGAAGAGAATTGATCCATGAGTGTTTGGAGAGTTCAGTTCTATAAAGACACATGTTTCCATTAAATGTCCAGCATTCAGTCATTTCACGTTTGTATTTCATCACAGCAGTGTTTGTGGGACTCTGAGGGACAGATGTTTGTTTCCATCAACTGTTTTTCTGAAGGTTCATCTCTGGATTCTCAGCTGCTGATGTCTTTCTCTTCAGAATCTCTCTTCCCTTCATATCACACAGCTCCACCTTTGTGCTGGAAAACCCACTGAGAGTCAGAGACTTCCTCTCCAAAGTGTCCCACAGGTGGGACAGAGAGTGAAGGCATGGTCTCAGAAGGTTCTTCCACACGTAGTTGAAGGCGTCTCTGTGTAGCAGCAGCTCTTCCTGTCCCACATGAAGATACTCACTGTGTTCAGGGTTCTGGGTTTGTCTTCTCAGCCTCTGGATTCAGTTTCTCACGGAGCTCAGAGCTTCGGTCAGCAGCTGGAGGACAGTTGGCTAAAACACAAAGACGAGTCACTTCACTGCTCACAGTTCACAAGATGTCTCAACATTTTCATCACACTGTGACTCGGAGCCTGACATCACTTCCTGTTGTCTGAAAAACACCCTGATGCTCTGGGAACTGAAGTTTGCTTCATTTGGACTAAAGGCATCGAGTCAGAGTCAAAGATCAAACCCAGGAGAAAGAGATGGTTTTCTGTTTGGACCTCTCACCTTTCTTCTTCTTGTAAAGTTTCAATCCAACGCCGGCGATGAGGACGAGAGCGAGAACACCCACGGCGGCCCCGGCGATGGCGGTCACGTTAACGGGCTCCTCTGTGGGACAGGAAACAGCAAGAATAGTCAGAACCTGCACAGATGAAGCGGGTCAGAGAAGAACATCCACCGTCAGGCCTCGGTCGTGACTCTTCAGCCCGTTGATGTTTTATATCATAAATATTGGAGACAAGAGGGAAAAATAATCCTGATTTAACAACGTGAGGTGGAGTTTTAAAAGGTCCTGGATCTGCTCATCTCTCTGGGTCTGCAGCAGAACAGGAAGTGCAGGACTCTCAGAGTCAAATCAGTGTTTCTCCCGTTCTCCACCTCTGATCCCAGTCTTACCCCAGTTGGTCAGGATCTCCTCTTTGTCCAGTCTGGTGATGATGTCATCCTCCACGCCAAAGAGCTGAAACACACAGTCGTACCTCCTCCAGTCTTCAGGGGAGACCGATGAGAGGTCCAGGTCAACACTCATCTGGAAGGTTCCATCGGGGTTGGGGAGGATCTCTCCGTGCTCCACGTCCTCGTGAAGCTCCTCCCCTTCTTTTCTCCAGAAGAGTGCGGCTCTGTCAGGGTAGAAACCCGTAGCGTGGCAGCTGACTGGAGAGGAGGGGGTCTTCTGGAGGAGAGACACTGAGGGAAGATCTGGAGAGGAGAGACAAGAAGACTTTAGAGGTTCTTCAGGAGGATCTCCTGTAGATCATCATTCCTGTGTGAGGGAACCTATTTAGATGTTTTAGTGACACACACTAGATACACACAAGTACACAAACAACATCAACCTCACTGAAGGTGAGAGAGGAAAGAAGGGAGGGACGGAGGGGGAGGAGGGATGAAGAGAGGTGAGACAGAGTAGAAAGGGAGGAGGAGGACAGAGAGAGAGAGAGAGAGAGAGAGAGAGAGAGAGAGAGAGAGAGAGAGACAGAGAGAGAGACAGAAAGAGAGAGAGAGAGACAGAGAGAGAGACAGAGATAGTGGGGGAGAGAGAGAGAGAGAGAGACACACAGAGAGAGAGAAAGAGAGACAGAGAGAGAGAGAGAGAGAGAGAGACAGGGAGGGAGAGAGACTGAGAGATATTTTTTTGATTTTTAAAAACACTTTATTTTTCTTATTTTTGAGAGAGAGAGAGAGAGAGAGAGAGAGAGAGAGAGAGAGAGAGAGAGGGAGAGGGAGAGGGAGAGAGAGAGACATAAATGTGTGACATGAAGATTGTTGAGTCCATTAAACTCCATCAGGTCATGTGACTCTACCTGTTCTCAGCAGAGAGCTCCTCCCATTGTTCACATACTTCTTCAAATACTCAGGACACACCTGGGTGAAGTAATGCTTGTTTTGTTCCATATCAGCTTTGTCATTATCCCACTTGTGTTTGGTGAGGAGAGCCTGGTGTCTCGGAGCGATCCATGTCTCTGTCTTCAGGTCCAGAACTATGAAATCTTCTCCATCATAACCATATTGTTCAAAACCAGTAACCTCTCCAGTCTCATCATCCCACTCACAGCCGGACATCCACTGGATAATGTGGACACCTGAGAGACAGAGAGAGAGACTGCAGTGAAGCAGAGTGAGATCACACACACACACACACACACACACACACACACACACACACACACACACACAAACACACACCCACACACACACACACACAAACACACACACACACACACACACACACACACATACACAAACACACATACACACACACAAACACACACACACAGACAAATAAATACAAACACACATACACAAACACACACCCACACACATACACAAACACACAGACAAATAAATACAAACACACACACACAAACAAACACACACACACACAGAAACAAACACACAAACACACACACACACACACACACACACACATACACACATACACACACATACACACACACACACACACAGACAAAAAAATACAAACACACTTACACATACACACACACACACACACACACACACATACACACACACACACATACACACAAACACACACACACAAACAAACACACACAAACACACACACACAAACACACATACACAAACACACACACACACACACAGAAACAAACACACACACACACATACACAATCAAACTCAGCTGACAGGTGAAGGATGGTGTGTGTTTACACCTGTTTACTAACTACAGCATGAAAACACAAACAACATTTGATCAGGACAAACATCAACAAACCTCCAGTTTGGTTGAAGCGCTGCTTCGCAATTTCCATGTTGACTCTGGACCACTGCTGGTTACCCTTAGAGATCTCAGTCTGTGTCTCCCAGTAGTCAGGATCATCTGCTGTGACTTTGTTCATCCAGTCCTGTTTGGGTTCTGTTCTCCTGGTGTTACTGTCATAGTAACTTATCTGAACGTCATCAACCAACCCAACAGACACAAACTCTGGGAAGTTTGGGACTCCAGAAGATGAAGTGTGAAAATACTTGAGAGAGTGAGTCCCTGTCAGAAAGAAATCATGTCATGGTTTTAGTTTTCAGAGTGACGGTTTGATCAATGACTGAATAAAGTTATTTTCCTGCACATGACATCAGAAAGAGACACATTACATTCAAGACATCCCATAATCTCTGCTCTACGCTCAGTCAATCCAAAGATACATTCATAGAAGCAGAGTTTGAACTCTTTCATGTTTGTGACCACTAGATCTTGATAAATGGACTTTAGTGTCACTTTGCTCCAAACCCATTAAACAGCAGCTTCCAGCCTGGTTCCGGTGGAAACGGAGTCAAGTTGAAGGCAGACGAGGTTTTCACAGACTTTCATGTGGGATTCAGTCAGAATGACGGCGTTTGTCATTCTGGCCGTCTTTCACACAGAGAAGCTGTTTTTTGCTCTTCAGTGTCATTTTGCTCCATGGTGTGGAGTCAAGCTGTGGAGTTCTCTGGGAGCTGCTTCAAACATCCATCACTATTAAAGACCTGCACAGCTCAAACAGGAAACAACAGGTGTGTTTGTCACATCATGCTGTCAATAATACAAACCCTTCACATCACATGCAGTGAGGTGTTTGGAGGCCCAAACAATATGTTCATTATTCTACGTCTCCTGAGTGACAGATATTTACATCCTCCAGAAACTAACGACAGTATTGATTCATAGAACTGAGACTGAAAACTTTCTGGAGAAATCTGGCCTTCAAATTCACCCTCTGTATATGTTTGGACATCAAACATTTAGTTTTGCTGTTTTTTATCAGACCCATCAGTCGTGATTTTATCCAGAGAAAGAGAGAAAAGAGAGGAAATCCAGACTTTTCCAGAAACAGAAGATCTCCTCCTGAGCAACAATCCAACAGAGACTTCCTGAATCAGATGTCACTTTCTAGGAGTCAATCAATCAATCAGCTGATTGTAGGTTTGTGACTCTGGAACATTTCTACTGTCTAGTATGTGAGGAAGGAGCTAAACTCAAGGAGCATCAGAGGAGATCAGTTCATCAGGAGGTTCTAGAACAGGGCTGTCAGACTCATTTTAGTTCAGGGGCCACATACAGCGCAGTTTGATCTCAAGTGGGCCGCACCAGTGGAATAATAGCATAATAAACTATAAAGAACCTTTGTTCTAGTGTAAATAAGTACAAGTACATTATTAAGATGTTTACATTTAATGAACTAACCTTTTACAAAACATATTATGACCAACCTGACATTTCTGGAGAAAAACACGAGCAGTTCCAACAAGATTATGTCTCAGTTTATCATTTAAACGTGGGCATTACAACTGACAGATCACAGTGGATCTACAAAGGCACAAAACATTTAGTCACAGGTCTCTGGAACTGAAACATAAAGTACTTCACATTAGGATTAGAACAACTTGTAGACAAGATGTAGAAATGATTTTAAATGTACATACATGTCCACATCTGTGTAGTAATCCTGACCACCTGAACTGACTCACCACATCATACAAACTAAAGTGGGGGCTATGAAGTAAGAAAGATACGTTTTCCCCCTGCCTTGTAAATGTAGAAAACTTAAACATACAAATAGATAAAAGTTGTGGCAGTGCATGAACAACAGGGTTCCACCAAACCCAACTCTCCTGTACTCAAGCTGCTGGCTGGTATTATATCACACAATGTTCAGTGTCTTTAAATATTACCACAGCAAGTATTCATTTTCACACAACTATATTCTTCAGAGTGTAAAAAGTCTTCACCTCTGTGGATAAATAGGAGCACGTAGAATACATCTTAATGAGGAGAAGACTAAACTAGCATTTATGGATCAGATGCTTTCACTGCTGTCATCTGCTGTTTAGTTGTGGGTCTCAGTCTTGTGTTATGTCCGCTGCTCTTACTCAAACAGAGCGACCCCCAGTGGACAGATTAGGAATAGCAGTTACTTTTACTGAAACATTTAATGTTTTCGATGTAATTTTCAAACTGGACGAATTCATCCCGTAACCCGGATTGGACCCTCTGTGGGCCGATTTTAGCCCGATGGCCGTACGTTGGACACCCCTGCTCTACAAAGACACCAAGCATTGGTTCTTCTTCAGTCTACAGATTCACATCACGCGGACTCACCTGCTGTCGCGTCATGGAGACCTGTTCCCAGGAGAAGCAGACAAAACAAGGTGTTCATGGTCACCTGGAGACTCTTGTGTTTCTGTCAGGACACTCTGGAGCGAAGATTCAACTTCTACCATCAAGGCTGAACTGAGGAGGAAACACGGAGAGACGCTGACTTCACCGTCTATCTGAGCCAATGGGAATTCAATCCGAGCGTGACGTCACGGTAACGTCGACTGACTTGCGGATGTTCTGACAAAAGTGAAAGTAATAAGCAGCAGAATTTAACCTGCGCCATAAGATGAGGAAACAGTGTATTATTATTAAACGAGCAGTGGTGGACAGTAACTAAGTACATTTACTCAAGTACTTTCCTTAAATACTTGGAGGAGGTACTTGTACTTGATTATTTCTATTCTATACTACTTTATTCCTCTACTCCACTCCTTTATCTGTAAAGCACTCTGGACACAGCTGAACACACCAAAACACTGAAAGGGTCTGAGTTACATTTATTGTAATAAATGTTATTAAATACAATATAGGAGAGAAACAAACGTGACGTCACGAGAAAAGGATCGTCTCTGTCTGAAGAGTCAAACAGGAGATTTATGATGTTTATCAAGACAGGTTACGTAGAATTTAGTGGATTTACTCCTTATTTCTTCACAACTTATTATCTTGTGTTCACTTGATGATTTATTTTCTCGAGGGTCTTCAGGAGCTCCGTAGAAAACTGCGTGAAGAAGAGAAACGTAACTCCACTGTTGATGTTTGAACACCTGATGCTGCTCTTCATTTTGATCTTGTTTTGATGCTGCTTGTGTTTCAGGAGAGATCTTCCTACATGTGCAGTTTGCGTCTCATTGATCTTCCTCCAGTTACTCACAGAATGACCGGATCATTAAGAGAAATGAGGCGGAACAGAGTTTCAGTGTCTGCGTCTCAAACAGTGGATCGACTTTCACCACAATCCACCGACCCAAGAAGATGTGGACAGTTTGTGTTCGTCACCTGTGTAATGTGTCAGAATAATAATAATTATTATTATCATCATAATAGTAATAATTACTATTATGATGATAATGAGTTTATCTGTGGGTTTGAATACACTCGTCAGCAGGAGGACAAAGGTCAACTTTTGAACTTTGTTTTGGGACAGACAAAGATGTCAACCTATGTGAGCCGGAGGAGGAAGGTTGAGGAAGATCTGGATGTGGATTTGGTTTCTGTCCTTGTGAAAATGATTAAATCTCGACTGTTGATGGACTTCAGTCTTTACAGAGTTGTTCATGACCTGGAAAAGTTTCTTATTATATGGAGTCAAAATAAATGATGTTTTTAAACTCTCTCTCTCTCTCTCTCTCTCTCTCTCTCTCTCTCTCTCTCTCTCTCTCTCTCTCTCTCTCTCTCTCTCTCTCGTCCCTTCAGTACCTGTAAATGGACTTGAATGGTTTCTGCGTGTGACTAATGCTGACAGTAAAACTAGCTTGTGCTTCTCTCTCAAACATGTTGGAAACAGGTTTCTACTGTCTGAGCTTTTGTTGGCAGTGGATCAAACACTGCTTTGGTATTTCAGCACAGTCTCATCTCTTCTCACGCTGCTTCCTTCTATTTGAAGACACAACTATTATTACCATGTTGGCAGTTTGCTCTCATCAGTGGTTTATTATCTGTTCTCTAAATTAATTTACATTGTGCATAAAGCCTCTTAAAGTGAACTAATGTTCCTTTTTGATGAAGCAGACAAGATGCATGTCTTCATCAAGACAAGTACCAACAGTGAAGAAGAACAGAAGAGAGGGAATAAGGGAGGGTCATTTTCACCGACCATAACAGCACAAATAGTTGACATGAAAATCTCTAAAACCCTAAAGTGAGAGTTTACAGAGTTACAAAAACTCATTCTGTCAAGTTTTAAAATAATTTCCCCAAAGTGTGACCCCTGTGTCCCCCGCTCTAATTGTGCCCCCCCCCCAGAACTTTGTCTTGCGTGGCGCCCCTGGTGACGACTGCTGCAGGAAACAACAAACAGAGGCGGAGCTAAAACCTGATGTTGGACCGGTTCAGGGGACGAGGGCTTGGCTGAGTTCTGGTCGCGTCAAGCAGCTGCCGAACAAAGAAAGAGAAAGAAAGAGAAAGAAAGGAGAGAAGGGACTTTCCAGCTGGGCAGCGTGGCGTGTTTTATGGTTCAGAACCGGTCAGACTGAAGCTTGTTGGCACAAACACACATCTGAATACACACACACAGCCACAGAGTCACCACGCCGCCTTTATGTGCATGCTGTCGGCCATTTTGGGTCAAGGTTTCTGAAGGTCCCGATTTAAGGTGAACAAGTAATAGTCCATCCACAGAATCCACTGCTATCGGACCGCCGTTTGATAACTTTTGAATTTACAATACTAAATCACTCGACACCAGAACAAATCATTCTACACTGGAAACATATCTGATGAAGCTGCAGACAAATGTAAAGAAGTTCTTCCTCCAGCCCTGAGGTCAGTTGCATGTCACTCACTGAGATTAACTCTGGACTCTATCGCTCCCCTCAAAAAGAAGAGTGTGAAACAGAGGAGAGGAGCTCCATGGTTTAACAACCTGACTCCAGACCTCACACAAACATGACCTAGAAACAAAATGGCGTCACACTAAGCTTTTAAAGTCCCGCTTAGCCTGGCAACATAGCATTAAAACATAGAGGAGAGCCATCAGCAGCGCCGGAGCGGCCCGTTACCCTGCACTGATAGAAGATAATAAGAACAACACCAGAGTTCTGTTCAGTTCTGTAGGCAGCCTGACTGAGAGTCTGAGTTCTACTGAACCCCGTAATCCTAGAACCCTTAGAAGCAATGACGTCATGGGTTTCTTTAATGACTAAATTATAAGTATTAGGGACAAGATCCACAACCTCCTGCCTTCAAATGGTTCTAGTTTACAGTCCAGGACCATGCGCTTAGAAACAACAGATAGACCTGGAGCAGATCTAGACCCCTTCAGTCCTATTGATCTAAAACAATTAACTTCCCTTATTTCCTCATCCAAACCAACAACCTGTCTCCTAGACCCCATCCCATCTAGAACCTGTCTCCTAGACCCCATCCCATCTAGAACCTGTCTCCTAGACCCCATCCCATCTAGAACCTGTCTCCTAGACCCCATCCTATCTAGAACCTGTCTCCTAGACCCCATCCCATCTAGAACCTGTCTCCTAGACCCCATCCCATCTAGAACCTGTCTCCTAGACCCCATCCTATCTAGAACCTGTCTCCTAGACCCCATCCCATCTAGAACCTGTCTCCTAGACCCCATCCCATCTAGAACCTGTCTCCTAGACCCCATCCCATCTAGAACCTGTCTCCTAGACCCCATCCCATCTAGAACCTTTCTCCTAGACCCCATCCCATCTAGAACCTGTCTCCTAGACCCATCCCATCTAGAACCTGTCTCCTAGACCCCATCAACATCTAGAACCTGTCTCCTAGACCACATCCCATCTAGAACCTGTCTCCTAGACCCCATCTCAACTAGAACCTGTCTCCTAGACCCCATCCCATCTAGAACCTGTCTCCTAGACCCCATCTCAACTAGAACCTGTCTCCTAGATCCCATCTCAACTAGAACCTGTCTCCTAGACCCCATCCCATCTAGAACCTGTCTCCTAGATCCCATCCCAACTAGAACCTGTCTCCTAGACCCCATCCCATTTAGAACCTGTCTCCTAGATCCCATCCCAACTAGAACCTGTCTCCTAGATCCCATCTCAACTAAAACCTGTCTCCTAGACCCCATCCCAAGTAGAACCTGTCCCCTAGACCCCATCCCAACTAGAACCTGTCTCTTAGACCCCATCCCAAGTAGAACCTGTCCCCTAGACCCCATCCCAACTAGAACCTGTCCCCAAGAACCCATCCCAACTAGTCTAATTAAAGAGAAGTAATCTATTAGAAATCATCAATAGAGTTCATCAAAGTACAGAAACAGAACTGGTCAAAGTTACAAATGAGTTTATAATGACATCTGATGAGGGACTGGTCTCTGTTCTGGTATCAGATATCTGTTCTGGTATCTGGTCTCTGTTCTGGTAACTGTAGTGGTATCTGGTATCTGGTCTCTGGTCTCTGTTCTGGTATCTGGTATATGTTCTGGTATCTGGTATATGTTCTGGTATCTGTTATCTGGTATCTGTTCTGGTATCTGTTCTGGTATCTGGTCTCTGTTCTGGTCTTGGTCCCAGGGATCTGAGCTTGGGCCAATATTATTCACATTATATTTGCTCCCTTTAGGAAACATTATCAGGAAACACTCCATAAACTTTACTGTTATGCAGACGACACACAACTGTACTTATCAATGAAACCATTAATACATGATACTGGATTAATACATGTTACTGGATTAATGCATGTTACTGGATTAATGCATGTTACTGGATTAATGCATGTTACTGGATTAATACATGTTACTGGATTAATACATGTTACTGGATTAATACATGTTACTGTATTAATGTATGTTACTGGATTAATTCATGTTACTGGATTAATGCATGTTACTGGATTAATTCATGTTTCTGGATTAATGCATGTTACTGGATTAATACATGTTACTGGATTAATGCATGTTACTGGATTAATGCATGTTACTGGATTAATGCATGTTACTGGATTAATGCATGTTACTAACTGGACTTCTTCCCTGGAGTCTTTGTGCTTCTTCACTGCTGGAGCTGGAGACGCTGTGGAGTCAGGATGAACTGATCCTAACTTGTTGGAGACGCTTCATCTCAGACGCCACTTTAGAGACGCCGCCTGGACAAAATGTTGGCTAAACTAAGTCTGGTCTTTGTGACGGAGGGCGCTGGCGCTCTGACATCCTGCTGGACATCATTCCACTCTGCCTCTGCTGTCGGTGACTCACGTCAGCAGAAACCTTTCCAGAAGCTCAGAAGAGTCCGATCAGAACCGAGGAGTTTTATGACCTGGCATTAGAAAAAAAATGAGAGGAACATTTTTATTTTCATATTTCATGTTGAGAAAAAAGTCTTAATGTTCAGAATAAAGTGGAAATATGGATTATTCTGACGAGCTGAATTTGTACGGCATCGATGGTTGTACTGATGGTTCTAGTCACTACGTTGTGTGGGTGGAGGCCCACAGCACAAACAACCAGCCCACAGTCATAGCAGAATACTTCACCAACTCCATCAGCGCTGACAGAGGCAGAGAAATCTAATGTGACTTTTTTACCACATTTAGATTTACTTCTGGAAATGTAATATGAAAAAAAAATCTTAAATCCCAGTCAGACTTTGTCTGCGCTGCCATTTGAGATATTTGATAAGAAATGATTCCTTTTATTCCACTGAGAAAATAAAAGTAACAAAGTTGTCGAGTGAAGCTAAACTGCAGACAGCATCAGGTTGTAACTGTGCCAGACTTTTATCTCTGAGGACGCCAGAACACTCGCAAACTGATGGAACAGTCAGACACCAGGACTTTGTCAAAGGGCAAATCCACAGGCAGCTGCAGCTGAGGATGGAACCAACAACCTTCCAGTTAGTGGCTGCCCTGCTCCACACAGCCCAGACAGAAACCCTGATACCTGCTTCCTTCTTGACACACAGACATTATTCCTCTCATCCTTCTGTTATTATTATCCCACCAAATGGAAACTTTGAGTTCGAGATGATAGAAATAAATGACAGGAAATGTCTTTGACTTGAAGAAATCTATTTTTATAACCCAGAAATGAAACCTCATAGTTTAATAATCTGGAAACTGGGCGAAGCAGAAAGTCAGACTGAACCTGCCCAAAGCTGCTGGATTAACTTCCTGTCTTTGTCTCCTTTGGACAGACAGTGTTTTCATGTCGTGCCTCTCAAACGTGGAATACAACACCCACTGTTATACGTGATCTGCCCACCCTCAGCTCCTTCACTAAACATGTAAAATCATGTTTGCTGGACACTCAAAACTGTTCACACAATCTGACATGAACTCATCTGGTTTTCTTCTGTCTTCTCTCTTGTTTTTATCTTTGTGTGTTTATCAATGTGTGGAAAACAGACCAGATTCCTGACCTGTGCGCGTACACATGTGTGTGTGTGTGTGTGTATGTGTGTAGATATATATATATATATGTATATAATGTTTATGTGTGTGTGTGTGTAGATATATATATGTATGTATATAATGTTTATGTGTGTGTGTGTATGTGTATGTAGATATATATATGTATATATATGTATATGTATAATGTATATATATGTATAATGTATATATATGTATATGTATAATGTGTATATATGTATAATGTATATATATGTATATGTATAATGTGTATATATGTATATGTATAATGTGTATATATGTATAATGTGTATATATGTATAATGTATATATATGTATATGTATAATGTATATACATGAATAATGTATAATGTGTATATATGTATAATGTATATATATATGTATATGTATAATGTATATATATGTATATGTATAATGTATATATATGTATAATGTGTATATATGTATGTATTTATTCACTTCTGGTTCTAGTTCTAGTATCTTTTGATTGTTGTTGGAGTGTACTATATTCTATTCCTGCTTTTTTACCATTCCTTATACGTCTAAATATCATTTCATACCTCCTCAGTGTTCTTCATCAGAGCTGGACTGGTTCTCCAGGAGTCTAGAACAGTGTTGGAGCTCCTCCAGTGGACAGAACAGAACATCCCTCACTGCTGCTTCTGGGAAATCACGTGATGACTCTGTTTGGGTTGGTTTCTGTTTGTGACACAGAGATCTGGCATGATCTGCAACAAACACAGCAGGAAGTAGGAGCGTACTGTTCTTCTCACCTAATGGACCTCTGAGGGCATGAAGGTTCTTCTACCTCTGGAGGGGTTCGACACAAACCTGGACTGAACTGTGTCAGCAATGCTGCTCCTCAGGTCATGACAACTGAACAACAAATTCATGACGTGCTTTGAGAAGACAACCAGCCTCCTCTAGTGGACAAACAGAGAATTACATATTTTTAAGTGTTGTATTTTTTTGAGTAGTATATATATATATATATATACACATGTAAATATATAATGTGTATGTATATGTACATATTACACAAATATATATTGATCACAGAACTTATTTCTTGTCCCAACAATATAATTATCTTGTGTGTTAAACGCCAAGATTAAAGATTAAAGAAAGATTAATAAATATATATATCAAGGGACATCAGGGGCTCCTCAGGTTTATGATGAAGTTATAACATGATGAGGAAAGTTTTTTTACTGTTATTAGCTTTCACCAGATCAGTTTTAAGGCTGGATTTTACCATTAATGCAACACCTGCTTGGAACAAGAGGTCATGGGTAATAGTTCCACCTTCATGAATGAACTGCTGATCACAATACTCTTGTGAATGGTATCAACCGTCTTCTCCATCCTCTGGTTTCAGTCTCTGCATCGGAATGCCAGCAAAGCATGAGGAGGACGTCAAAAAATATATAAAAACTACTGGGCCAGATGATTTTGACGACCCGGGTCACAGCAGTCAGGGTACCGCTGGCTAGAAGGTGGAGGTCTGTGCGTCCCTCCAAGGATATGTCCCCCCAGATCATCACTGACCCACCGCCAAACCGGTCCTGCTGGAGGATGTTGTAGGTAGAGTGGAGAACCTGACCCGACCTGACCCTGACCTTCCTCCCCCTTCTGTTCCACCGTGTGTTTTGGGTTTCAGATGGGCTTTATACAGTTCTTCTAAAATAAACTTGTGTTTCAGATCGATTGAAAGTTTAAGGATCGAGGAGGGTTAGAATAACTTATTTCAAATCTTCCTCTTAGTTTTTTTAGAAGCATCATAAGAGTGAAAAGAGTTTTGTAAATCAGGCTTAATGTAGACTCTCAGTGGTTCCAATGCCTGAGTTTGAATTCATGAAAAGGATTTTTTATTTTCCACAATCCCAAACATTTTGCACAGAAGTTGTCACACAGTAAAATGTTAAATTCCATAACCATCATGTGTTGTATAAATAATTGATATTTTTTGAAAAATGACGGGTTTGAATATGGTTTAGCCATTATTTGTGGTATAAATAGTTTCATGTTATGAGAAGTCAAAGTCACAAACATGAAGAGTAACTATGACGATGATATTCTTGTGTAGATATCATTCATCCAGGTCATGGTAATCCTCAACAAGTTGAATTAGAATGAAGTCCAGTTACTTCTGACTCAACCTTCTGGAGTTATTTACACACTTTGATTGTTTCATGAAATGCAGCGTTAAGACTGAATGTCTGTACATTTAACCTGTTAAGCCCTAGACATATTTTCAGGAAAACAAATGCCTAAAAAGACACACCCAAAGTAAATGAAGAATTGCTCCACAATAATAAGGTTCATATGCGTTCATATGCAAGCCCATTACTCCACTTTATTAAAAAGAGAGCAAAACCAAACCAATAAAACAGCGTCCTAGAATGATAATCCGCCCATAGCCCTCCATTGTGGCTGACAGAATCTTCCTTTCACTCCCACAACATTCCTCCTACCCGCTGGGATCTCAGATAGAAATGTCAAAGATCAGCATTTTGTGAGTCAAAACTTTTTGAAACAACTTGATAAGTTTCTTTGATGCTTTTAAAGGACAGTGAAGCAATAACTGAACCATAAATATCATTTTATACCGAATCAAACAGTAACAATGACAAGGGAATGTGACAGAAGTGGACAGTCACCATTTAATCACTAGAGTGGAAGCAAAATTTAACAACACAGTACAATTGATGAAAACACTAAAAAGGGATATTACAACAAATATGGCCACAGATTCTTTGGTTCTACAGAGTTTGGAGTTTGGACAGGGCTTGAACAGAAGCACCATAACTCAGGCTGGCAGTGAGTTTAACATGTTTCATTTGACCTTCATTGTAAGGTACAGTAAATAAATACAAATGAAATATACCACATTTGACTGAAATGTTTGGTGGTCCTTGTTTTTAATCTTAAAGCACCCTGTTTGTATTAAATAAATACAAAAGAATATCACTATTTCTGTACAAATGGAGTGTAATGCACATGTTCCCCAGTAAAAAGCCTCTTGAAATTGTAAAGAAAAAAGAAAGACTAAAGACAATGAAGGACTTCATGTTAATGGAGGTTGAGGTTATCATCAGGACGATAAAACCCTCCACCTGTGCCCTCCACCCCTTTCCTACAGCCCTAGTGAAAACCAACATCTCTTCCATCAGTCCCCTGATCAACGCTGTAATAAACCAATCCCTCCAGGCCGGCTTTGTTCCATCTGCCCTAAACGCCGCCATAATCAGACCACTCCTCAAAAAACCTACTCTCCATCCAGAAGTTTTTGCTATTTACAGGTCCATTTCCAAACTCCCATTCCTCTCCAAAGTTCTGGAAAAAGTAGCTGCTGCCCAACAACCTCTTTGAAACCTTTCAGTCTGGTTTTGGCTCCGCCCACAGCACAGAAACATCTGCTTAGAGTCACAGATGACCTACGGATGGCAGCAGATGCTGGTTCACCTTCCCTCCTGATTCTCCTTGATTTGTCTGCTGCCTTCGACACAGTTGACCCTGGAATACTCCTACACCGCCTACATCACACCACTGGACTCACTGACACCGCCCTAAACTGGTTTCAATCCTACCTCACTGACAGAACAGAATATGTTTCCCTTGGAAGTTGAAGGTCCCGGTCACACACCGTCACCTGTGGGGTCCCCCAGGGATCAGTCCTCGGCCCCATTCTCTTCATACTGTACATGCCCCTCCCCCTTGGCCGTGTCATCAGTCCATATGGACTCTGGAGGAGATGAAGGTGTGGATGAAAAACAACTTTCTCCAGTTGAACAGCTCCAAAAATGAAGCTATTTTAATTGGCACCCCTCATCAGACCCATTCTTCCTCCAGAACCAGTATCACCTTCTCTGATCACGACATTCCCCTCTCTTCATCAGTCTTCATCAGTCACCAACCTCGGCGTAAGATTTGACCCTCAACTCACATTTGAATCCCACATCAAACACGTCTGAAGATCTCCTTTCACCATCTCAGAAATATTACTTCTACACATTTAAACTGCCTCCTCCTCCCCTGGACTAAGCTCAGCACCATGGATGATCAGGCCTTCTGTTCTGCTGCACCTCCTCTGTGGGATGTCCTCCCTGACCATCTGAGGGCTCCACAGACGACTGAGACTTTTTTTAAATGACATAAACCTTCCTTTTTTCGCAGAACCTATAACTTTTAATTAACATTGCTGCTCTTTGCTCATATTTTATTATTATTATTATTAGTATTATTATATATTTTTTATTTATTGATGCTTTTATCTGATATTTATTTGTAGCACTTTGAGATTTGAGCCAAATGTAAAGTGTGTTATAAATTAAATGTATTATTATTATTATTATTATTATTATTATTATTATTATTATTATTATTATTATTATTATTATAATTAGCACCTTGTCACACAGTTTCAGTAAAGAATTCATTTTATTCACTGCTGTGGGAAGAAAAAGGAGGAGGGAACTCATATTCATATTTAAACCCTGATGATTGTCCTGTGCTTGGATGCTAAATCAGACAACATGTGAGCTGGATGGAAGACGATCATCAGAACCCAGACAGTGACTCAGAAAATACTGGATAGGTGTGTGGAGGCCTGATTTAAACATGCAGGTACAATCCCATCAAGTCCAGCACATGTGACCAAAGTAATGGCTTTTAAATCAGAGAGTTTCTGCAGCGGGGAAATGGATGAATCTGTGTCACACTGGACTAACCTCAATGCATGAAACAGCAGAGAGGATCACCACTGAGCTGTCAATCACGTCATTGTTGAACCTGCAGGATGTTGTGTGAACATTTGCTTAAATGGAAGCTGAACAATGACCAACAATATCATGAGTTTCTCTTTCACAGATCTGTCTAGAGTATTTGCGTGTGTTGTTCTCTTCATGATGTGTGTGTGTGTGTGTGTGAGTATTTGCGTGTGTTGTTCTCTTCATGATGTGTGTGTGTGTGTGTGAGTATTTGCGTGTGTTGTTCTCTTCATGATGTGTGTGTGTGTGTGTGTGAGTATTTGCGTGTGTTGTTCTCTTCATGATGTGTGTGTGTGTGTGTGAGTATTTGCGTGTGTTGTTCTCTTCATGATGTGTGTGTATGTGTGTTTTTAGCCTTGGAAACAGACACGTCCCACTTCAGACCCAAACTGCTGATTGTTCTCCCCAAAGTCTGACACCTTGATATCCAGCAGAGGCAGATGCTCCACCTGTGGCGTGTTGATCTCCAGGACTGTCCTGTCCAAGTCCTTGTGATACTGCAGAGACACGTGGAAGGAATTAAGAGTTAAAGCCTTGTTTACATCCCAGCAGTTTCATAAAAAACAGAAATGTTTGTCCTTCAAAGGTTCTGCGTTCATATGAAAACGTTGTGAAAATGATCCACATCCACACAGATCTGCAAAAGCGTTGAAAAACTCTGTAGAACAGGTGACAGGCCAGGAGTAGCAGGAGTTCAGAGCAGTACCACTGGTGAACACTCGGGGGCAGTGTTGTCATTATTCAAGCAGCACTCGACAAACATCTACAAACATGAGGATTTACTGCTGACATAAATCATCATGTAATAATAATAATAATAATACATTTAATTTATAATGGATGAAGACGGGAAAATATTTAAAATGATACTGATTGTAAAAAATAAGTTTAATTCGGACTGCTCATAAAAACAACTTTCTTTAGTAGTTAAAGTTCTTCCTGTGGATATGAGAAACTTGATTAAAGGACTTTTTGAATATTCACGTGTAATACCTGCATCTGTTACTCTGTTTATGGGCTATTCACATATTTCAGATTCTACATGTAAACATAAGATTTTGAGGTCATTGATATCAAAAGAATGATTTCCTCTTCCTGTCAAAAGAAAAATATTATCTCAAAGATTTTCCCGTTCAGTTCAAGTTCATTTCAAAACATTTTCTGACATTAAAGCATTGATGATGATGATGATGATGATAAGACATGAACATTTGTCAGGAAGATATTGAATGTGAGGAACATCTTTGGGGGCGGGGAACCCTCTGATGATCTTAAAAGAGTGAAACAGGAAGCTGAGGCGGGACACAAAGTCTGTTCATCTGTCCAAAGAAATATCACTTCTTCTTTTAAAATAAACTTTATTCAAAGAAAAATATTATTCAGAGCAAGAATGGGCATTATAACAAATATGGCATAACATTTAAACACAGTGGTGGAATGAAATTAGTGAAAAATGTTAAATAATTTTTCAATGTATTAAGACAAACATGTACAAAGTAAAAGTCTAATCAAAGAAAATAATAAAATAAAATGAATAAAAAGCATTTCCAGATGAATTTGTATATATTTTCAGTCATTTTGTTGGTGTTTTGAAATAATCGGTGAGGCTGTGCAGGAATATCCTAAAAGAGGGATCGCTAACGTTCCACTTGCACGTGTGAATCTGATATTTCCCCTGCAACAGAATCAAAGTTACCGTATCACAAGTGTTTCCATTCAGGTCATCCATAAAGTAGACAATGTCAATGTATGTAGATGTGGGGAAACCTTCAATCATTAGAGATAACCAGTTATGGATGTCCAACCAAAAGGAGGCAGAAAATGAAGAATGAAAGAATAAGTGGTTCATGGTTCCAACATCTGATGAAGAAAAAGTACATGGGTCCACTTCAAGTTGAGATCTGTCATGGAAACAATCCTTGAGCGGGTTTACTGCTGATGCTATTTTAAAATGGGTTTCTTTGACTTTTGGAACAGCTGGACATGAGAAGTAGAAAGAAAAGAAAAATGTGTTGATGAGTTCTTCATAGGACACAAATGAATCCAGTGAGTCATGTATGAATGTTACACCGTTTTCAAACCATTCAGCTCTAAAAATGGATCTTCTATTCATG
Organism: Lophius americanus; assembly: GCA_037951165.1. Lineage (NCBI taxonomy): Eukaryota > Metazoa > Chordata > Actinopteri > Lophiiformes > Lophiidae > Lophius > Lophius americanus. Next base: position 278,459 of record JBBDHG010000321.1, read on the forward strand.
GTTACAACCCTGCTGTTCCACAAGACAGAACTGTGAGGAGAGGAATTGTGGGTAAATAACATTTGACCGTAGTGCAGTGCTGGTTTGGGGAAATCTCCCAGTTTTAGAGGAATTTTGGACAATTCACAATCACATTTCAGCAGGAAGCCCATTCCTCCAGTTTGATCCAATAGTTAGTTTGGGATATGGTTCCATCTAGATTGATGTTGAGAAAGACATTCTTTTAGCCATTTGAAACTAAAAGCAGCTTTCACAGATTCAAACTCCACGGCTTTTAACACCGTCTCCAGTAATTGTGATTTACGTATATAATGAGTTTAATTTGTCCAAATGAACTTAAGAATCCCTGGATTAGAGGACGTTATTGTCTTTGCTGGTGTGTATAAGGAATGTCAAGGGTAAAGGAGCCTAGACAGACCTTCAGCCTTGGATAAAAGAACTGGGCCAAGTAGAGACGGGTCTCGGGTGAGTCGATGATTTAAAGACTTCTGGACTCCTTCCAACCTGGGAGAAAAGTTGATCTCTTCTCTTTTTTGTGTTTCTTGGTTATCATCAAAGCCAGATGTTTTACTTCATCTCTAACTGGAATATTAGCGATGCTATCTGTAGCAGTATTATGGACGGCCCAAAGTTCACACTTATGCAGATTTAGAGGGAGACCAGAGGCTTTAGAAAAAACGTCAAACCATTTTTCTGTTTGTGAGAAATAACGCTGTGTCATCCGCTAATTGTCTGATTATGAATTCTTTCCCCAGAACTTCTATACCTTGAATGTCTGAAGAGTTTTTAAGGAAAATCAGTCAATCAGTTCAACAGCAGTATTAAATAGAAGAGGGCTAATGGGGCATCCTTGTGGAATTCCCCTTTTGATAGGGAATCTTGTTGAGAGGCGGTGACTGAGGGATACACTACTGTTAATATCTTTGTAAAGCACTTTAATGACATACAAACATGTGTTCCAAATCCAAAGAACTCCCTCGCCTTAGAGAGAACGCAGTGTTCCAAAGTATCAAAGGCTGTGAAGAAATGTAGGAAGAAGATGAAGGGATGGTGTGGGATTAACCAGTTCTAATCCAGAATATCTAGATTAATTATTATTATAATTAATTATTATTAATTAATCAATTATAATCCGCAGTTGTCAAAATAGACCATACCACAAAGAGCTACAATTAATATTCCTAACGTTGAGAGCTATTGAAAGTTCAGTGAGGAAGACTATCATCTTGCACACTTGGACCACAATTACCGTTCATTGCACCATATTTTCCTCACATTCCGCACATGCTCAGTCTCAGTTACCTGTTTCCCGGCCTGGGGGCATCAAGTGATATCAGCTGAACTCGTTTAGGTAGCCTCATCCGCCCAATCACCTGTGTCTCACCTGCATGCTCCGCCCATCCACATCAGCTGGTTTCTTAAATATGACCCTCTCTCCATTCATCTGGTTCTATCATGCAGCTGGTTCACGCCCCCCTTACCTCCCCATCTCCACCTAGTCCTCATGAATCCTTCAGCCTCATCACTCATCAGCATCCGCAGAGTCATCAGCCACCACCACCAGTATCCAAATATGTCACTAAAGTTTAAACAGTGTACCTTTAATCTGGCTAATATACTTGTGGTGTGCCGTGTGTTTCACACTTAAGCCTTCAGTGGTGTTCTACCCGGATCAATCAAACCACCATTATGACGCCACGCTTACAAAAACCATTAATATTAAACGTAAACGCAGTAAAACAGGGCGTGGCATCACAGACAGGTATCTTATGTAGTGAGAATGAACGCCATTATTTAAACAATAAACCTAATCAACACAATTCTACAAGTTTCCTATCGCGGCAGTCACAGCTGCGACGCTTACATGATATCCAGCAGCAGAATCAATATTAACCTCATAAAATGTCAGAAATATATATGACAACAAATGTAAATAAAACTCCTATCCTCACAGAAACTTTTGATTATTTGTACATTGAATCCATCTTCCTTTCTTTCCTCAAGAAGAGTTCAGTGACTCATACAGGCGATCTTTGGGTTTCATTCCAACAATTAGTCCTTTTCTATCGCCGTGGACGTCGACGCTGAAAGTCTAGTCTGTCTGGTCGCATTTCCGGCATAACTTTAATTGGCTTAAGGGCTGAGGACGTCACAGGGAGAGTCCCCGCCGAACATGCTGATGTCTACAGCATCAGTTTTAGTAGCTCTTAAGCTCCCTGACCATCCAATCCAAGGACGGGAACAAAAAGGTTTTTGTACGCCTGCTAGATGGCGCCAATGTCTTCATCTCACACTTTCATTGCCATTTATTTGAAGTTACCGGCGCCCGCGTCGTTGATCCTGAACGCCTCATGCATGTTGTATAAACACACATCAGAAGATCGTTCATCATAGCACACACATATAAAAAGTATGATGATGTGAAATATAACTCATATGGTCTTTATACGACGGTTCTTGTTCTATATCTGTTTACCATCAGTTTTCGACAGCGCCTCCCTGAGGGTAAATGTCCAAATTGACTTTAATGTAGGAGAATGGGTTATTGATGATTCCGTCAGCTTTGCATATAAGAATCTTATTGTCCTTAGGTGAAACGGGTCGTCAGCAGAACCGTAGCCCTAAGGTGAAAGCTGAAGCGATCGCTGTCCAGTGCTGAAAGAAAGACTGATCCAACTATTAGTTTCTTGAAAATAAAGAAAAGATAATATTAGTGTCCCAAAAGTTAAGTTGGATTACAGTGTCAGGTTTGATAATAGCATGTTATCATGAGTTTTTAACGGATCATGTAGAAACAGCGCAAAATGTATTTTAAAACTACAGGAACAGATCACTACCGAAGACAGAGCCCTGAGGAGGCTCCTTTGTAGTGGGGAGAGAAGAGGACTTATTTTTTATCTACTTGAAACTCGTTGACCCTCCAGAAGAACATTTGAACCATGAGGACCTGCTGGGGTCAAATCCCACAACGATGATTTCCGTCTGTGGTTATTGAGTCAGCATCTTTTCCATTCAAAAGTCTTTTCGATGTTTGTTTCTCAAAATGAAGACCTGTTTCCCTTAAAGCTTCTTTCCTCCCGTCACAAACACTGTGCTGCTGGTTGGGCTTCTCCTGCTGATTTCTCTTCTCCTTTACCTCAGAGGAGAACCAGGCTGTGTGAGGGACTGACCTGCAGGGATTTTAAAAAGAAAGTCATTATTTACCCCCCAAAGTAACAGCATCTTATTCATAAACAAGCATTAAAACACAGAGTCCATGAAAAGGACAGATAAACAGAAGTAAATCCGGGCTGCACTAACAACAAAAAGCAGAAATCAACGGACCCCACAAGAAAGAAGGAAAGCTGCTTTCAAACCGGTTAAATAGAAAAGTCACATTCACAAATAATTCACGCAATAAAACAGATTGTTCATTAGAATAATCCATTACACTTCATTCCACGACATTTACGCTCGCTTATCTGGAGTCGGGTCGTCGTGGCAGAAGGGTAAGAAGAGTATTCCACACATATCAGTCTCCAGCATCACTCTCCAGCTCATCTAGGGGATCCCAAGGTGCTCCTAAGCCAGATGAGATTTGAAGACCCTCCATCCATTCTGGGTCTCCTCCTAGTTGGATGTGTCAACCTCCAAGAGAGGTTTCCTGGATTCTTAATCAGTACAACCTCAACTGGATCCTTCCAACGTGATGGAGCACCAGCTCCAGTCCCAGCTCCCTCCAGATGTAAGAGCTCCTCACTTTGCTTCTCAGGCTGAGCCCCGCCCCCTTACGACCTTCTTCTGTCAGTCTCTACCCAGATCTCATGACCATAGCTGAGGGCTGGAACATACAAGGACCGGTAAACTGAGAGCTTTGAACTGCCCGTCCGGGCCTCGACCCCAACCCAGAGGAATCAATGCACTGCTTTCTGGCAGAGAAGCATGTCTTCAGATCTGGAGGTTCTTAAGATCAACGACTGCTGAGGTGAACAGAACCACGTCATCTGCATAACGCAGCGATTCAATTCTAAGTCCCCCAAACTGGACACTCTCCTCAACTCCCCTGCACCTTGAGATCCTGTCCAGGAATATCAGGAACAGAATCTACAAGGGACAACTGTGGTGGAGTCCAACACTCACTGGAAACATGTCTGACATCTTGCTGGACGTAGGGGAACTTTGACTCCCACCACCACCGTACAGGGTCCAGATGGTTCTTACCACTGGACCCACTCCTGGGGGGTACAACACAATTACAATAATCCTCCTTATCAAAACCAAAATAATCTAAACACCAAATTTCCCTTTAACTAATTACATGAAACACCTGAACTAGGTAACCCAGCCCCCCTCTGAAGTGGCAGGCTATTGTTCCCTTCCTGTATTTAGGACCACTGCTTCCTGCAACCATTTTCCTCAATCTGGACCTCAGCAGCAGAAGGATAAGAGTGGACATAATTTAAAAGTGTTTTCATGTAAGAGGTTTGGATGTACAGACGTTAACTTATACAAGTCACGTACCTTCAGCAAAGGCTAAATAAACTGTGTTTCTGTCGTTTGAAAAAACACACTTGTGTCTCAGAAAATGTTCAAACGTCTTCCCCTGCAGTTGTGTAGCTACACTCTGAGAACCCCCTGAACTCTGAGAGCTTTGACTTTGATCTGTTTTATGTGGAGAGTAATTACTTTCCTGCATCTGATCCAGGAGCAGACAAAATATTCTGCTGGACAAAGTCCATGAAAGAAATGTCAATCTTCTCAGCTATGCATCGTGTCTGACTCTGATATGTACCTTCTAATGCTAAAAGACTTCACGGATAAATCATCTCCAAGTCCTGCATGAGTCCCATCTCCTCCAGCGAGTATTTGAGAAGTAGATTCATCACAAAACGTCATTACATGTTACTGTGTGCCTGATGTCAGTGCGGTACATCGGTGTCAGTATCCTCACACTCAGAGAAAGAAAAAGCACCAGAGTCTGAATCTTAGTTTGTTTGGATAAGGGTCAGGGGAAAGTGGCTTGTGGTTCTGGCCACTGCTCTAGGTTGTACTTTGATCTTTACCACAAAATAAGAGGAGAAGTTCAAGAGAAGATAGATGTGGAAAGACGGGTCCACGATGTGGAAACGGTCCCTTATCAGTTGTGCAGAGTTTCTACAACGGAAACATAAAGTGCTCAGTGCTTTTATCTCCAACACCCACAAACCTACCGCCTCTGCTGCTCCCCGTCCCTGCGCTCAATAAAACGTGTTCTCCACTCCAAGGAGAGTTTTCACACCCAAAGGCTTAAATGGACAATTGATTGTTAACTAAGAGAAGGAGAGAAATGAATGTTTTATGGTGGCCTTGACCGTGAATGAAGTCCAATCACAGAGAGGGGCTCCTCTCTCCGGCTGCTGAAGGTGTTCAGAATCCATCATAATGATTAGCTCGATCAAAGTGACCCGCTAATGTAGCCAGGGACATGAGTCGCCTCACGGGACGCAACCACTGGTCCTCTGGTAGGGATTTAATGTGATGAGAAAGACATGCGCTAGTGGGCTAGGACTAAACACGTGAACAAAACAAAGAAACATTGATGGTCAAGCACCGAAAAACACACTGCTGCTATTAGAGAGAGAGAGAGAGAGAGAGACAGAGAGAGAGAGAGAGAAACCGACAGAAGGAGAGAGAGAGAGACAGAGAGAGAGAGACAGAGAGAAAGAGAGAGAGAGAGAGAGACAGAGAGGGAGAGACAGAGAGACAGAGAGAGTCAGAGAGAGAGACAGAGATAGTGGGGGAGAGAGAGAGAGAGACAAGGAGAGAGAGAGAGAGAGAGAGAGAGAGACAGAGCGAGAGAGAGACAGAGAGAGTGGGGGAGAGAGAGAGAGACAAGGAGAGAGAGAGAGACAGGGAGAGAGAGAGACAGAGAGAGTGGGGAAGAGAGAGAGAGAGAGAGAGAGAGAGAGAGAGAGAGAGAGAGAGAGAGAGACTGAGAGAGATATTTTTTGGGATTTTTAAAAACACTTTATTTTTCTTATCACATCAAATCAAAGTCAAACCCAAATCAAAAAAAACAACCAACAAAAAAACTAAAATTTCTCAAACAATGAAAACATTTGCAAAATGCAGTTCCTGGTCCCTGACATTGAAAATGACGTCTCTGTAGCACCACCTCTGGTTAAATGTTTCCAAGTCTCCCATGAGTTTATAAAATCAGAACTCAACCCAGAGTCTGGAGGACGTTGCACCGCCACACCGACGTGACTTCCTGACCGTTTCTGCCTTCTACCTTCTTCTTCCTGCTAGTATATATGGCTAGTTGATCGTCTCCAGACAGGAAGTTCAGCAGCTTCCACTTTATTTTGTCAGTTTTAATGTAACCTGCACCGAAGATAAAACCGCTTTCAGCAAATGTCTCTCCAAACAGGCTAAAAACAGGATTTAAAACCGAGAAGAACTCTGAGAGTCTCTTGCACTCAGTGAAAACATGGAACACCGTTTCATGAAGGTCACAGAAAGGACATTTGTCTGTGACAGCAGGGTTAAGGACTGAAAGAAAAGCATTGGATGCGATAGCACCATGTAGGATCCTCCACTGGAGGTCCGCTGTCCGTTTCTTAATGGGGGGTTTGCATAAAACCCTCCACTGTGGGACCGGCCCAGAGGTTCCTCCCAGTCTGGCCATCCACATGCTCTGTGGTCTGCTGCTCAGTCCAGTCCGGTTCAGGACCTTCACACGGTTCATGTAAAAGGTTCTCCTGTCTGCTTTGTGCAGACTCAGTGTCTGAGGGTTGTGTGACGTCCGGAGAGGTCCACAGAACTCTCCAAACACCGGGTCCAGGTAGACGTCAGGGTCTTTGTGGTTGGGTTCTGTAGCTCCTCAACCGAACCTCAGTATGAGCATCTCTCCGTGCCCGTCAGTTTTCCCCTCCAGAGCTCCAGAACACTCTGAGCCACCCGGACAGAACGGACGTCCAGTAGAGAGCCCACTGCACCAGAACCGGTCAGCTCCGGACCTGCTGCATCAACCAGCTGGTTCAGGCACAGAGTCTTTGTCCGGCACAGCGCCTCCATCAGGCCGGGTGTGGTACTGCCGCAGATGTCCAGCCTCTCTCCGTGGATCAGCGGTTCTTTGAGCAGCCGGTGCAGAGATTCACAGTTTTCTCTCTTTTTATACTGAAATAGAGCCCAGGATCTAAAAACACCCTGATAAAACGCAGGGAACCCATTTAACTTTAACCTTTTAGCCTCAGTTAAAACCAGCAGCATTCAACCCCAGGTTATTCACACGTCTGAGAATACAGCTTGTTCTCCATAAAAATATATCCTGTCAAAATTATACAAGTTAGAAATATGAACATGCTGCAAAAAAACCTGAATAAAATAAATAAAAAATAGTGCTTTTAAGTAAACGTTAAAGTAAATCAAAATGTGTTTGTTTGTTCTTATGCCATTTTGTCAGAGCAGGATGTTTGGCATCTTTTTTTGACCATAAGATCGTTTAGGTTTGGTGTGAGTTCCTGTGTTGTGGAGATCCTCAGGATGGACTGCAGGTGTTCGTCGGTGAGAAGACTCCTCCTCCACTTTGCCTTTAGTGTCCCATTACACTGCAGCTCGATCAGCTCCGTCTGATCTGGACAGGAGCAGTTCCCACGTCGACGGCAAACAGGTTTAGAAGCACCTGGACGTTCTTTTTTCGTGCTTCAAAGTCACCAAAGCGCCGTGTGAACTCAGTGCGTAGTGCGCTCAGTTGGTCAGCAAAGTGCGTATTTGGGAACACCGTTGCTCCGACTTGGTTCAACATCAGTTGGCAACAGGGAAAGTGATGCAGGTTGGACTGGTGCATCTGTGTCTCCCATAAGAGCAGCTTCACTTGAAATGCCTTCCTCCACCGCATCGTACATGTCAGTGATTACGCGTCACGTCCCTGGAGATGAAGGTTGAAGACGTTGAGATGAGCTGTTATGTCGGCCAGAAACACCAGCTCACATTTCCACTTTTCATCCCGCAAAACTGTGGAGTCTTTTCCTTTACTGTCCATGAACTGACAGACTTCCGTGCTCACCTCAAAAACTCGATTGAGAACTTTTCCCCGACTCAGCCAACGCACCTCTGTGTGATAAGGAACGTCGGCAAACTCTGAATCTATTTCCCCGCATGAAAGACTGAAATTGCTGAAATTGTGATTTCAGCCTTTCGCTGGGATAAAGTTTACGGTTTGCGTTACAGTGTTGATGACATGCTCCGTTTTTAGGACTTTACCACACAGCATGTCCTGGTGTGTGATGCAGTGAGACGCTGTTCACTCAGCAGTACAGTTCTCCTCCTGCATCTTTGCTCGCATACTTCCCACCACTCCAACTTTTTCACCGCACATCGCCGGTGCTCCGTCTGATGAAGGTCCAATGAGTTTGTCCAGGACAGTTTCATGTCAGTTACGCTTTGACCTACGTTTTCAGAAATGTCTTTTCCTGTCGTTGTTCCATGCATCGATGTAATGTCCAATATGTCCTCTGTAACACACAAACTGGAGTCCACTCCACGGGTGGACATGTCCAGCTGTGCAGTGTCCGTCATGTCGGTACTTTCATCAACAGCAGGAGAAAATGCAGACAAGTCTTTGCTTCTCTCACTCAGCTGTGTTTTTAAATCACTGGCCATCTCACACATCCGATCAGAAACCCTATTTCTGCTCAGGCTTACATCTGCTTTTTTCTGGACACGAGACCTCGCACACCTTCATCACCAGCTCTTCAGAAACTCTCCCTCGGTAAATGGACGGGCTGGTTCGGCCGTATATATCTCCTCTGACACAATAGAACTTGTTTTCACAGCAGCTTCACTTTGGGGTTTTGCTGTGGTGAGAAACGTCTGCTGGAATCTCAGAGTCTTCTTGAACTCTTCTACTCTCTGTATCTTCTCCTCTGCATTCAGGTTTTGCAGCTCCTGATGTTTCGTCTCGTAGTGCCGTCGTAGATTAAACTCCTTAATTACAGACACGTTAGCTCCACAAATGAGACACAGGTTTAGCGGCATGTCAGTAAACATGTTCTCAGCCTCCCATCGGTTTTGAAATGCTCTCTTTTCAGAATCAACTTCTCTCTTCGCCATTGTGAGGGGCCAGCTTTGTAATAACTTTTCTACAGGGTTGTAGCGCAACAGAAGCTGACTTGATGACGTGGGAAAGTTCCCGGGTATCCGAGCGTCCGTAAAGGTAACTGACCGTCAGTTGCCTCTACGGACGCTCGGATGCCTGCATGATAATGCAGTGCTTGGTTCAGTAACTGAAGCACTGCATTATGGGATCTGTAGTTTGTGTAATATCACCGCTTCATAGCGCCGGGTCATAATAATAGATCTATATAAAATTATCTCGCGGGCCGGATATAATTGCACGGCGGGCCGGATGTGGCCCGCGGGCATTCAGCTCCACATATATGGCATACAGCATACCAGACAGAGCACAGCCCTGCCGGACGCCTCTATGCACTCTGAAAGGAGCACACAGACCGCCATTAACCTTCAGCACACTCTCAACGCCGCTGTACAGAACTCTGATCTTAGCCATGAAACCTGCACCGAACCCAAACCTCTCCATGACCTTCCTGAGGAAAAATATAAGACATACTATATATAATAGGACATCTTATACACATGTATAGATATGTAAATATATAGACATGTATAGATACACACACACACACACACACACACATACACACGTACACAGGACAGAAAATTAAGAAATAGAAAATATATATTAGTGTTAAAATATAGAAATAAAGTGCCTTCAAATATAAAGAAAAGGGAAAAAGGGAAAGAGTCTGATCTCCAACAACATATATTATTATTTATTAACATTACGATTAAACTTAAACAATAAATGAAAGTGAAAAGGTACCGTTCTTCCTCTTTGTCCTCGTGGTCCTGATTTGCCACTGAGACCCTGTAAAAGTAAAGAGACACATTCTAGTAGACTCACTCACACAGACTATCATTACTCTACAGGATCCAGGGGTATTACTGATATGTGTAGAAATATTCAATCAGTACACGAGAGTGGAAGCCTCAAGATGCTCGTCTGAGTGTTTTACACTTTTATTGATATAAACAAATATACAGTCTATCAGGGGGTCCAACGCACAGGAGGGCCGTCAGCGCCGGGCTTTCCTGTGAGACCCTGGACGAGAAGACGACATGAGTTAGGTGAGAGTCCAGAAGGTCAGGAGGTCATCAGTCAACAGAGACGATAGGATAAGAAGTGTTTTATGTATTACGTCATTTATGCACACAGTCAGGAATATGAAAATGTAAAATGTTTATTTCCTGAGGTTTATGAATTGTAGACATTGTTCTTGTTCCAGATGATAGACATTCAACAAAATAAGAAGAAAACATTCTTATAAAAGAGGAAACAACCTGAAATCTTCTGGGCTTCTGATAAAAGTACAAGCGCTTTTGGGCCTTTGCACAAATTCTAACAGTGTTCGAGAAAAGAGTGTAACTTTTATCAGTAACTGTCCCCAGATATTCCCCCATCACAGGGGGAGACTATTTCCTGGAGCCAATGATCATTTCCTCCACCGGCTGAATTCATCCATCACATGACGATGGTGAGTTTTATTATTACTGAGCCGAGACACGGTGACAGATTCATCCCCAAAAACAATGATGGAGGTAAAACATGAACGTACGTGACGGTAACGGGGCCTTACACGCCTTCACAGTCTGATCCTTGAAAGAATGCGGCGCCTGAGTTTGGACACAGTGAAGAGACCTCACTTGTTTGAATGGACTAACATCAACCTGGCTGTGAAACTACGACAGGAGCCGACAGCCTGATAATTGTGCTGAAAATGACTGTCGGTCCTCTGATTCTCCTCTAAGTCCACACCTGGGTTCTAAAGTGAAGGTAACTATGGAAACATGCTCTATGCAAGGCTTCAAGGTAGAGGTCTACACTCTACCAAGGGTCCTCAAATCAGCCACCATGGTGAAGAACGTCTGCAGGTCTCTGGATGTTGACTTTGTAGAGACGGCACCGACTACAATTTGACAAAGACGAGGATTCAGAGTTGGTTGAAAGAGATTTTCTCTTGCCTGTGGATCAAACGACTTACGCCTCCCTCGTCCGTCACAGCGGACAGGGCGGGGCCCATGTTGGCATGGACCTCTCCGGTCTCCAGTACCGGCTCATTGTAGTCCCTGTAGGAATAGTGGTATTCCTTAAGGCCCACGTCCCCAGTCACATACTCCTCAGTGAAGGCCTCTTCACCCACACTGCCTGCCTCGCTGGCATCTACCTCCTCCCCCACCAGTGTTGGCACCTCCTGGGGCCGGTTGAGTTCATCAGAGCCACGATGGGACAGACGGAGGGGAGTGAGAGGATGAGTCGGGCAAAAGAATAGAAAGATGTGAGAAGAAGGAAGGAGGGGTGAAGGAGGGGGGAGAGGTATGTGTGATGGGGGAATGTTAGAGAGGGGAAGAGAAAGGTAGAATGAAGTAACGGGGGGGATGGAGAAGGGGGGCATATATAGAAAGAAGTGAGTCTCACCTCTTACAAATAAACAGTGACATGGTCAGAAAATAAAAAGACTTCTGATGGACTCTGTCTTCATGCTGTAACTTATTATCAAGTCTTCTCTTTGATCCTCTATTGTTGGACTTTATATTAGTCTGCATCTCCACAAAAGCATAATGCTCATCAGCCAGATGATTCCTCCAAACAAGACTAATGAACATTTCCTGAGACGCTGAGTTTGCTGAGAGTCTGATCTCCTTCAGATTTGACTGGTAGGGAGAAAAAGAGACTTTAATGGTGAATGCTTACAGAGTCCCTGCAGAGGAAACACAAAGCTGATACCAAACACTTTGTGAAAAGGAGCTGCTACTATGTTCTATGTTACGCCAAGAAGAGAAGGATGTTATTTTCTGTTAGACTTACCGCCCATATGAATCCGCTGGTATTACTCTCTGCCACCATCTCAATCATTATGAAAGAGTGAATCTATCTGAAGCGCCGTCATTACAAAATAATCATGTGTATATTTCCTCCTAAGATACAGAACAAAGATTCGTCCTCAGTGTCAGTACCGGAGATCAGAACAGTCATCAAAGGCCCAGAACAGATCCTCAAAGAAGAGTTCTGCTGTATTCTTTTATAGGGTTAGACGTTTGTCTCTAAAAGAATGCATTATATTCACCTCCCCTGGGTTCAGACCGCTCATCAAATATTCCTATGAAGACCACAACCTGATCCTACCCGGGTCCTGACATGAGAACAAAACAGGAATCTTGTGGTTAATGAAAAAGAGGAGCCACATAAAAATGTTTGATGGTATAAAGCTGATAAATATAGAGCATTCTGTTTTGAAAGAGCTTTTATGTCTTGTCTGACGGCATCTGTGCCAACAAAACATGGATGTGTGTTAGAAGGTGCAAGAAGACGCGTAGAACTACTTTGTGAAGCTACAAGGACTGGACTCACCACCACACACTTATTATACTGTCCTCCTCCTCCTCCTCCTCCTCTCCTTTGGGGATGATTTAATCATGTCTGGTGATTTGAATATACTCTGCTGGACCGTTTCATCTTCCTGACTCACTCATTGGTGTGTCATGATCTTTTCACCTGTACAGGGACCTCTTCTGGTCCAACACCTCACCATCTGACAGTGGGACCGTCTCCTCATAGTAGTCATCAGTCTCTGTAGGGGTGGGCCAGCCTCGGAATATTCACTGTCTACATCCTGACAGGTCAAGTTGAGGGGAGTTGAGGAGAAGGGAGGAGGTAAGTATATTTATTAATATTTATTAATATTAAATGACAAAGCAGCATCTTTGTGCTAATATTAACCGGAACCTGTGGTCTGGAAGAGGCACTGAGGATGTGACGGGTCAGTTAAAACCACTACTGAACACACAATGTACACACACACACACACACACAAACACACACACAGAACACACACACAGAACACACACACAGAACACACAGAACACACACATACACACACACACACAGTAGTCAAAGTCACAAACATGAAGAGTAATTTTGACAATATGCTTGTGTAGATATCATTCATCCAGGTCATGGTAATCCTCAAAAAGTTGAATTAGAATGAAGTCCAGTTACTTCTGATTCAACCTTCAGGAGTTATTTACACAGTTTGCTTGTTTTATAAAATGCAGCGTTAAGATTGAATATCTTTTCATTTTTACGTCTTACAAATTAACAACCAGATGTAAGATAAGTCACTTTTCTCGTGATCCACAAAAATGAGTCTTACGTGAACAGATTGATGGGAAATCCGTGGAAAGAACCACAAACGGCCACCAGATGGCGCCGTTTGACCGCGTGGAAACAACAATGGCTGTCTAATATTTAATATAACTGAAGTTGTATACTTATTCTTGCTTAGTGGGAGTGTCTGTCTGTAAGGTGATGTTTGAGTAACTGAATGTTTGGAACTTGTAATAAAAGTTAGTATATTCCTTAAGTTTTTGAGTAGGAGGCGAAAGAAGCGTCCACAATCCATAATCAAGTTCACCTCTTATGCAATTTACGAAACGCCATTAACAACCCCGGAAATTACGTCATAGTGGTCCGTCTGTTTTATGGGTCCGCTGTGGTAAGAGCAGAGGTGATAAATGGAGGGAACCTCCATCTCAGCATCTTCCATACCTGTGTAGTATTACAGACATAACAAATATTAGATCCACTCAACACATGAGTAACCAAAAAATTAGTTGTACTCTTAATACAAAAAAGTAGTATAATGACATTATATCTGCCTTTGTGTTTCAGTTAGATCAAGATGTTGTAAGGCTCCTTGGAGAAGGTTGGATATGGAGGCCGCGTCTTTGTCAATAACTGGAAGAATTTAACCTCTAACGAAATCGAGGAAACGGAGCAAAAGAAGGAAGAAGTTGATAAACCGCCTTAGACAGAAGATGAAACCTCCATCCACCACTTCAGTGACAACAACCAACAAAATCCTCTCTAGGCTTGGCTTTGGAAATAAAAGTGTTTAAATGCAGACAAGGAGAATAGAAGCTGGGTGGATGAATTATCATCTGGAACCTGCATCTAACTTCAACAGCTACACCACATTCAGAGCAGAAGTCTGCTCCGTCTCACACAGAGGGGTTTGGGTCATGGACCTTTCCTCAAAAGTGCCTTTATGCCACAAAAGGAAATAGAAAGCTAATGAAATATATTCTAGTGCAGTAGATGAAAGAAGGTTACAAGGTTGTCGGTTGGTTTTCTTTTGCTGCTGTGTATTATTTAGTCTTCTCCTACTCAGAGTTAATATGAACATTTGTGATGCTAGAAAGAGTTTAAATCCTAAAAGAGTTTATATTTCCAGTAGCAGCACTTTTTTCTTCAGACAGTGTTGAATTTAAAACACTAGTTACATTTTTCTGAACAATCTTTGTTTTTTTTCATTTAATACGTTGTGCCGATTTTTGAGAAACGCTTTTTTTTTGTTTGTTTGCTAGATTTGATTTAGATCCCTGACATTATGTTATCTTAATGAAAATACTGGCTTTTGAATTGGCAGTGTTTGGAAATGAAATCCAAAAAGTTCTATCAACTGTTTGTATTTGTCATTGTGTTTTATTCTCTCTTTTGTGATTTTCTTCCTCTTAAGAATGTGAAGAAATACTAAATTGAGACAAAATGTTAGACATTTAAACGTAAATTAAGCTTAAATTATGTCACAACATATTTCATCACAACTTCAGCCAATTCAAAATATTAGGAAACTTTAGAAATGAAAACATTTGATGAGAGCTTGTTGCAGAAAATATAAAAATGATTCTTAGAACCACGGAGAGAGTCTTTAACAAACATTTACATGACAGTTGTGTTTACGTCCCTACATGCTGTATTCAGCATCACTGATCCGGTGCTGTCAGGAGTTCTCCTGTCAAAGGTGTCGGGTCTTTGTCAAGTCTCAGGGCCTCCAGAACATTAGGACACTGCCGGGTTGTTCTCCTCCATCACCTGTAGAGTTTGAGTCCAGTATGACCGTTTGATAGTCTACTGTTACCTGCTACTCACCCAGTGGAATAAATATCAATGGTCAAGTGGAATAAATATCAATGGTTTATTATTATTATTGAGTTGTACAAACTTCAACTGGAACAAAACAGAACAGTCTGGGTTGTTTTTTAATGCTCATATAAAGTGAACGTGGCGGTTCTGTACAAACGACTCTAATGGCCGACTGTTGAGTTCAGACTGAATAAACCTTCTTTCATTTTTTAGGCATGTCTTATCCTCAAGGAATCCTACAGTTTTATCTGATCAACTCATCTATGTAGGAAACAGTCACACTCATTTCACCAGACGGGCACTAGGGGGCGATCTGCTCCTCCCTCAACCTAGAAATAATCATTTAAAAGCCACAGTGCGCTATAGAGCCTTTTTCAACTGGAATAAACTACCAGAATCCACAAGGCTGGCACAGAATAAACATACATTTAAAAACACACTGAAGAGAGAACTATTGTAGATGTTCCAGCTGACCACATGATTGACATCTGTTTTGTTTTTGTTTGTTTATTTATACAATTATTCATAATGGGTAAGTTTAAAAATGTATTAAGTCCTTAAAGTAATCATTAATTCTGACATTTTCATTATTTTCCATTTCACTATCATGAATTCTTGTCTGTACTTCAGAATATATTATTAATGATGCTCTGTGTTATACTTGGTTCTAACATTTTCTTCTAAGGACCCCAGGAAAACCAGCGGTCATGAAATGTGCAGCTAATGGGGATCCTGATAAAACTCATTATTATGATTTATTAGGGATGCTAATAAAAGAATAAACATGAACAATGGTTTATTCAGCGGTGACAGTGCGGCTGCAGGAGGTTGAAGCAGCTGAAAACAGGCTTCTATGTGTGACATAAACCCGATCAGCACCACGGGGGTCTGGACAGCTCCACTTCAGGCCAACCAGGGTCTCAGCAGAAAAACCTAACCTGCGCCGTCATTTAGAGCTAACCCTGTCACATGCTGAGCAGCCAAACATCAGTCTGAGGTTCCTCTGATCATCTGCTACCTTTAAACGTAGAAAGGAGACATTCTGTCTGACAAATAGGACCATTATGATTTCCATTATTTCTGTATGAGCGCTGACACACTGAGCTTCAATCATCCAACGTACAGCCCAAAGTCACGTCAACACAAGAAAGCAGAACTGAATGAGGTCCTTGTCCCTGAAATTCCCAATGCAGCCCCCAGTGGACTGCAACTGGTGGAACAGGTCCCTCCAGTGGTCCAGGTTTTGTCTCCTGTAGATGCCCCACCATCTTTGCATCCTTTTGTTTCTGCTGCTTCATCCTTGTAACACACATGCTCCATGGACAGCTCCATGTTTCATGTCTCATATCAGAACTCTCTACACACACACAGGTAAGGTCCATATTTGTCTGAAAGAAGAAGGTCACATGTGTATCGGCCCAGAGAAAGAGTGTGTTCTCTCTGCACCTTCATGTGTTCTTAATATGCCATCACAATTCTACAATTCATACATTGTGAGACAAAATCATAGGTTCATCCCAATTTTGAAAGAAAAAGACAATAGAAATGAGAAAAAATATCAAATGTGATATTTTCTGTTATTGTTTTAAAAACATTCTCAATTATATATGAAAAAAAAGATTAAAACATATATAGACAAAATTATAGGTTCATTTCTAAAATGTAATAATGAATTGATTTTCCTGAGGTGGCTTAGATATAGAATCTTCCATTTTTACAGTCAGTGCAAAACATAAAAAAACGGACTACTGTAGTGAACTTGACTCTGATTTTGTCTCTGTGTAGAAGAAGAGTAACACCAGAACAGTGTCCCACAGGTGTGACAGAGAGTAAAGGTATGGTCTCAGAAGGTTCTTCCACACGTAGTTGAAGGCATCTCTGTGTAGCAGCAGCTCTTCCTGTCCCACATGAAGATACTCACTGTGTTCAGGGTTCTGGGTTTGTCGTCTCAGCCTCTGGATTCAGTTCCTCACAAAGCAAAGACGAGTCACTCTGCTGCTCAGACTTTACAAGATGTCTCAACATCTGTGAAGACCTTCTTCTCAGACGATAGGATCCCTTCCTCTCGTCTCTCAGACCGAGACATAAATCCATGCTACCTTTACGCTCCTTTAAAGTCCAACCCGTTCACCATCCAAGACGAGGGAACGGGACCCAAGAACAAACAGTAAGATGTGACACACCTGTCAACTCCTTCATTGTTACAGATTCAGAGGCCTTCACTCCAGTGGAGCCCAGCTAGATTATGGATGCTAACCAAACATCTAGCATAGCATGAGTCGCTAACATTAGCGGCTAGCTATCCTCATCAGACAGGTGCATAAATGTTCTGATGTAAATGACCTGAGTGTTTCTGGATCCAGATCCATAGAGGTAGACCCGTGTCTGTTCACATCAACACCTAGACTCAAACTGGTTCCTTTACTTTAAGGACACGACGCCGCATTTATAGTCTGGAGTCGGTTCTGCTGAGGAGGCTGTTTTTTGATCTGTATCAAATAGTGGTGACGAGCTGTCATTATTATATGCAGACATTATTTGATGTAATTGTTTAGTGATCTACTGGTTGCTGAATTCTTCCTTTTAATTCCATAATCCAGCAGTGAAGTAGAATATTAGTATCTGTTCCTCAACCAAATGTAGAAAAGTTGGATTAACTCCATTCATTTATTTTGGAAGTTTGTGGCGTGTGTTCATGTTTGTATCATTGGGACCAAATGATGGAGAGAAGTGATGAAAAGAGCATCAACAAGTATCTGGATCAGTACTAATAGAATCTTGTTGAGACCCATCCCTTCTCACTACCTTCAAGTATTTGTCCGCTGTCATAGAACTGTCCCTCAGGCTTTAAGTGGCAGGAATGCAGCTGAGTGTTTGACCAGTCTTCAACCAAACCCAAATGGGTTTTTAGAGTAAACTAGTGTTAAACATGTAACAGTATAAGAAGAACAGGACATCAACATAGAAGTAATATTTCATATTTAACCACAACATGAGTTTGTCTCCTGCAGTCATACCGTCATGTCACTGTGACCAGGAAACTGACATCACTTCCTGTTGTTTGGAAAACACCCTGATGCTCTGGGATCTAAGTTTGACACTCCTCCATGGAAGTCCTTCTTACCCAGTGTCTTTGGAATAGTGGAGCCATGACCTCTGACCTTTATCCAGGGGAAAGAGGCCTGAAGCTTTGTGAATCCCTGAATGAGCCTTCAATGTGCTCCTGGAGGAGTTTGGAAGGTGGGCCACTTCTGGAAAAGTTCCCTATTGGTCCAAGTCCAGAACCTTTGAACCACCTTTGGAACCCGTCTCAGACTGACGGATTTCAATCACCTCCTTGAATTTCTGTTGATTTTGGCATAGTGTGCTACTGGTGAGACCTGCGAGCCAACTTCCTGCTTCTGAGGAAGGTCCACTGAAGTGATGATGTGATCGATTTTAGTGATCCGGTCTGGGAGGTTCTAGTCCAGCTGGAACCAGTTCTTCATGCAGTCTGGTAGTTTTTAGGATTTATTTGAGGTGGCAAATATTTTCTTCACACAGAACCAGTTGGTATTAGAGATTCTTTTTGGTTGAATAAATAAACACAAAACACATTAATCGTGTGTTTTGTGTTTACTCAGGCTGTTTTAGGTTTCATTTACTTTGAAGCACCGACCCAGTTTAAAATGACACAGACATGAAACTTGAAGGAACCAGGAGGAGGTCAGGTCCTTTTTCACATCACAGCATATCCAGAGACAGGAGAACCGATGTCAGAGAGAAAACACAGCTCATTCAACAAAGACAGCAACAAAGAGAGAGAGAGAGGCGGACGGGTCGACAGGAGAGGATCATTGTGTTGTTTGTGTCCAGAACCTGACAGTGTTGGGTTTTCTCAGGTTTAGTTTTCCTGCCGTAGAAATCCATGCTCATAGATTTGACTGGTTTCTCCGTCTTTGCTTTTGTAGTGGTCTTGATCTTTGCCTGCTTTGCAGCGCCACTGCTCAAGACTTTCTTCTCTACCACAGTAATAACTTTACCATTACCGTTAGCATTAGCCTCACTGATGACTTTATTCACTTTAACCTCGATGGTAGTTTTCCTTTTCCATTGACTTTCTCCTCCGTTACTACCTTCGTGTTTCCGTTGGCTTTGGTCTGAGCTGTAACTACGCCGATGTCATTTCTCTTTGCTACAGGTACTTTTCCATTTCCGCTGCTTTTGGCTTAAGCTGCACCATTTGTTTCCTTCTCTGCAGCAGCTGCAGTCTTAGATTTTGCTGCAGCTGTAGGTTTTACCTTAGACAAGAGGATCTCTACTGCAGTGGTCTTGGCTTTGGGTAGCTTTGCTGTGGAGGATGCTGGGGCTTTGGTGGGCATAGGCGGATCTACTACAAGTTTGTTTGCTCCAGCCTTGGCTGGATAGCTTGTTAAAGTACATAATGATGATGATGACAGGGAGAGAGAGTGGAGGAAGGCCGGTATACATGGAAGATATTATAATATTATAATATAATATTTTCCTAATATTAAATGACTAAACAGCATCTTTGTGTTAATATTAACCGGAGCCTGTGGTTTGGTAGAGGCACATACACAATGTTCACACACACACACACACACACACACACACACACACACACACACACACACACACACACACACATCAGCAGAAATTGGAGTGTTGAAATTTCCGGGTTAAACAGTTTTGAGTTGATTTTCCCTCTGAAAGTGTTATTTTAACACATTCAGAGTCAAACTGTGTCGAGTGTTGGAGTTCACTGACAGAGTTGATCACATCTGTGTTAATCCAACTCTGCAGATGTGATTCAACTCCGCCCTGGCATTTCATTTCTTCAGGTGGAGGCAAGAAGAGAGTCGGCACCATGTTGTTTGTCTCATGTGGTTCAACAAGGTAAGTCAAAGTTACTGACACAAGTATAAATTCATATTGTAAACTGCAGTTTTGCGATGAGACAAGAGTTTACGGGTTACCAAGACACATTTGTCGCCAGCACTCGGACAGTAAATTGTCCAGGTAATTAGCTAGCCACTAGCTACTAGTCTGGAAACTAACAATTAGCTTCTCAAACTGTTTCCACCTTTATCAATAAAGGTTGAGCAGATATTCATATTCAAGCTCAAGGTGGTGAAAAGTAAAGCTTTATGCATTTCCTTTTAAAGATCTCGTCAAGGACTGGAGCTGAAAGTTGCAGTGATTTTTTCCCATGGTTCCTGAACGTCACTCTGGCGGCAGAAAAACGTGTCCCATCACGTGTGAAGTTGTGTGATTAGGGATGAAGTCAGAAGTCACCTTCATTCACAGACATGCTTTCATGTCTTTGTATCATTGGATTTAATCAGGCTCTACCTGCTGTGTGGTCAAAGTATGGAAAAGTATTTGAGTTCAGACTCTTGATCTGCACAATTGAATCTCACTTACTAAGACATCCTTTCTTTTTATTGTGCTTTTATGGGATTGTATAAGTGTAAGAAAAGTCTTTTCTCTCTAGTTTGTAACATGTTGGTACAATTCATTATATCAGCCTTTGGCATTTCACGTTTATTTCCAGTGAGATATTAATATAAACAGTGACTTTGCAGATGAAACATTACTTTAGATACAACATTTGTATGTATAAAACACTCAATTGTAAACCTGCTCTGTCTGACCGTTTAAAAGAAAAGATGTATTTCAAAGAAAGGAGGAATTATTTAGCGGTAGAAAAGAACCAAGAAGAATAGTGATGAAGAACAAAACCAGTAAGAAGTTTGGATAAAATCTATTGGTTCTTGTTATTTCTGGTTGTTTTCTGTCATTGTTGGGGTCTTTTAATTTCTTGTTTCATCATGTAAAACACTCAATGGGTTTGATTATTATTCTCATTATTATTAGTATTATTATTATCATTGATACTCATCAGCATCAATTGTCTGTCCTGGACTTGTCAACTTATCTCCCTTTAAAGTTAATCTACTGTTCTTTGTCAAACTCTCTCCATGTCTCAGGAAACATGCTGGTCCAAGTTAAATACAAACAACTGCAGAGGAATGTAAAGCAGGATGATGTCCAAGGAGGGTTCCACTTTATCCAGTTCAATGAAAAAAGGTGTTTAACTCTCCTTAAACTTGGATTACGATAAGTCTTTAGAATATTCTTTTAAAATCCCATTTTTTCAACTCTTTCATTACAAGCCTTTAGCATACTCTTTCTGAATTGTGGATAAATTGCTCAACTTGTAAACCTAGCACATTGAGATTTGATCCAAATGTAAAGTGTGTTATAAATGAAATGTATTATTATGATGATTATTAGCTCCTAGAATGAGAGAATTGGGCTTTTGAGGGGACAAATATCCAGGTGTATTTAATGATCAGGGAGGTGGATGAATGTGTTTAACATGAACAGTCATTCCCTCTGAGACAAAACTCCTGACGTCACATTGGTTTTTGTCTTACACTTTCAGTCACGGGGAGAGTTTGTCTGCCTGCAGATGCAGACATTTATACAAGGACGCAACAGGAACAGAAGTTGATGCAGAAATATTCAACCACGTTGTTGGACGAGACAATGTGGTGTTGACGCCTTTTTCCAGTCAGGCTGAGATATAAAGCCTGCTGTAATCCAACACTCTACAACCTAAATGATGAATTCATTTACAATCTTCTGCTCCTTGCCTTGTGCTTCTGAGCTGTCTGACTCTATCTTCAGCTCAAATGCATCGACTGTGATCATTAATGAGATCCCTAGCAGAAGACTAGGACCTGAGGAGACACATGATGCAGTGTCTGCCAAACAGGTTGAAGCCAAGTCCCTGTAGAATCTCAGGGGTTTCCCAACACTTTGTCCTCATTTTACTGGAGTCTGAAAGATTTGTTGTCCCTTTTTCTCTCTTCTGGTGTTTCTGTTTGTCATCAGTTAATTGAGGCTGTGCTAAGAGGAAAGTCTGGTGGGAAAGAAGCGCTAGAGGAGGACCAAACCCCAGGAACCCTAACAGACGTCACAAGAAGACAAATGGTTAACGTACTCGTGGCTGACATGATTGACAGTCAGGGGTTTGTGTGTTTCATGTTCTTATTTGGGCCAAATAACTGCATGGCCATTTCATGAATGACTCAAACATCCTGTCTTAACAGGCACCTCCCTACTAAAGCAGTCAGAGAGGAGTAGGCTCTTGGGATAGTGACCCTATTCCCATCCCCCAAGGATCCATATACCACCAAAGGTTCTGTAATAGTGGTTTTCATAGTTTACCTGTCGCTCTTAAGGTGATACTTTCTGTTTATTTCTTTCAATACTTGCTTGTTGAGACACAAAGCTGTGAGCATAACGTTGTCATTTGAATCCTCTGGGATGTCTCATGAACTAACATCAAAGTTGTTTTCATTTCAGGAACACTTCTACGATGCTACAAGCAGCACAGGATCCATTTCATGGCGTCTGAAAACAGTCCAAAGGAAAGTTCCTGGAAGATCTGCAGTGACATCAAACTGCTCTGCCGACCCTTTTCTGGGAGGCCCAAATCTGTCAAAGGACGGTTAATGTTGAAAGGCAGCTAGGTGGGGAGGCTTTCAAGGAGGCCATATCTTTGATCTACCACACCACAGACAGTTCCCTGGTTGTTCAGAAGATGAGAGAGACGTTTCAGCAGCGTCAGGAGTTTGTTAAAGACCCAGTCCAAAGTGCTGAGGTTCTCTCTATCCTCCCAAGATTCTTGGATACAAGAGGATTGGTCAGTTTATAGTGAAAGATGTAGAATATTGTAGAATAGAAGCATTCCTTGTAGTAGAAATGTAATATCTATGTTCCCACAGGTGGAACAGGACTTCAATCTTCTTTTAATGACGAGACATCCTCCAAGCTCCTCCAGAAATGGACCTGATCTTCAAGCCAAATGTAAGAAAAGAGGCCAAACGGCTCACTTCAACACCAGAGGTGCGTCGCTTGTTGCAGTCAGCAGAAAGTACCCCAGGTGGTGATTCTGACCAGGCAACAGGTGAGTTGAGTTTGATTTG
Source organism: Lophius americanus (assembly GCA_037951165.1). Lineage (NCBI taxonomy): Eukaryota > Metazoa > Chordata > Actinopteri > Lophiiformes > Lophiidae > Lophius > Lophius americanus. Next base: position 301,478 of record JBBDHG010000321.1, read on the forward strand.
TCTGTTGTGAAGCCTGAAGGTAGAGTCGCTTCATTCATTTGTCATTAATCAAGATTGAAATCAGGAAATGAAGCGCTGGTGGGTTTGTTAGTATTCTTTTATTTAATTTTCTCTGTGAATCTGAAAGTTGATCTGATATTAATAACAAATAGGAACAAAGATTGATGCAGTTTGAAGAAGGTCCAGTCAGTTTTTGTGAATCCTTCCCCTCAGCCTATGAGCAGGAAATGAGCTGCTTGTTGTTGTTGATCTTCCTTCTTCCTCCATCACCGGGGGTCAAAGTCTCCTGAAATAAGAACAAGTGATACCGTTGAGAGACTTCTCCTCTACATGAGGTCATCATTTTATCATGGTGATGAGAAGAATATGTCATAACATGTCAATGTCTTAGCCACATGAGGAAATGAGTGCTGCTAAAAGTGGCTGAAGCTTGAATGAAGTTTTCTGCATCCAATCCCCTATTGTAGCAGTCAGTGAGAAGATGTTTGAAGAATTCCCTCTAAAATGAACTTTTCTCTGTGCTGCAGACTATAATTGTGTCTCATGCTGAGTTTCTTTGTCTCAACCCTGGTGGTGCTGCAGCTGGGAGGAGCATCCACACAAGCAGCAGGGTCGGCAGCCGTGTCTCCTTGCTGTCGGCCGTCAGAAGAACAACATTGTCTCATGACACGGCATTAGTGCATTTATTCACCTTCCTGCAGACACTTTACAATATTGATGTGGGAAAAAGGAAGGAGTCACCCACAATTCTAGAGTTGAGAGCCAGACTGCTCAACCAGTCAGCAGCACTCACACCCTCTGAGTAAGAGGAGATGCTGATTGTTTCACCTGTCAGAAACTGTATCCCAGCAGTCAGCACTTCTTTTCACATTTAACAGTTGAACATGGTTACTATCCTGGACCCAAGTTCAAACTGATTTGTTCTCAGCAAGGCTGTAAGCGCCACCTCTCAACATATACAGGTTTTCAAAAGCACCTTGATGGTGTGCATAGAAATGTTCAGCATATTGCTCAATCTTTAACCGCTCCTTGTTCCTCAAGTGATCCAGTTGCCTCCTCTTCTCAGATGCTTGCTTTGCAGGACCAGTTTAATCCACCAAATCATTGTAGCTCCTCCAGTGTTTGCTCTGAGGGCAATGATTCAGAACTTACAAAAGATCCAACTAAAGAAATGTGGGCATCCAAATTACAGGGGAGTGGGATTTCCCACATCTTGGTATCCTCAATCGTAGGAGATTTGGAATCAATCAATCAATCAATCAATCAATCAATCAATCAATCAATCAATCAATCAATCAATCAATCAATCAATCAATCAATCAATCAATCAAACTTTATTTGTATAGCGCCAATTCACAACAACAGTTGTCTGAAGGTGTTTTCCAGAAAGAGCAGGTCTAGAACAAACTCTTTATATAATTATCTACAGAACCAAAAAATTCATCCTTGAGCAGCACTTGGAGACAATGGCGAGAATAAACTGCCCTTTAACAGGCAGAAACCTCGAGCAGATCCAAGACTCAGGGTGGACGGCCTACTGCCATGACCGGTCGGGTTTGAAAAAAAAAGAGAGAGAGAGCGAGAAAGAGAGAGACACGGGTGAGGAGAGATACAGACGGGGGAAAGCAGCAAAGATATCAGTTATAATCCACTTTCTCCAACATCTCCATGGTCGATAATAACATTAATATTAATGTAACATTTAATAATAATAATAATAATAATACATTTGATTTATAAAGCACTTTACATTTGGATCAAATCTCAAAGTGCTACAAAGTACAAGAAGATAAAAGCATCAATAAAAAAATAAAATAATAACTATATAAAAGCCTGACCAAAAAGCAGCAATGTTAATTAAAGTTATAGGTTCTGCTAAAAAGGAAAGTTTAAAGTCCTTTTTGTGTCAGTCGTCTGTGGAGCCCTGAGATGGTCAGGGAGGGCATTCCACAGTCAAGGGGCAGCAGAACAGAAAGCCCGATCACCCATGGTGCTGAGTTTAGTCCGGGGAAGGAGGAGGCGGTATGACTGGGTAGAACGGAGGGATCGTGTCGAGGTCAGTGGGGTGAGTAGTTCTTTCAGGTAGGGGGGGGCGTTACCATGGATACACTGGTGAGTGAGGAGAGAGATCTTATAATCAATCCTGGTGGAGATGGGAAGTGATGAAGGGAATAAAGAACAGTGGTGATGTGTTTGTGTTTACGAACTCTCATCAGGATCCTTCAGATGTTTTGAACATACTGAAGTCTTTGAAGACTTTTATCAGGGATCCCGATGAGGAGTGATGAAGGTCGTTACAGTAATCCAGTCTGGAGGAGACGAACGCGTGGACCAGCTTTTCAGCATCACTCAAGGTTAGTGACGAACGGACTTTGGAAATATTTCTGAGATGGTGAAAGGAGATCTTGCAGATGTGTTTGATGTGGGATTCAAATGTGAGTTGAGGGTCAAATCTTACGCCGAGGTTGGTGACTGATGAAGAGAGGGGAATGTCATGACCAGAGAAGGTAATACTGGTTCTGGAGGAAGACTGGGTCTGATGTGGGGGTCCAAATTAAAATAGCTTCGGTTTTGGAACTGTTCAACTGGAGAAAGTTGTTTTTCATCCACACCTTCATTTTCCTCCAGACAAGCGCGGAGAGTTGACAGGGGAGATGATGATGACGATGAGGATGGAGAGGCTGAGGAGGAACATGTGTCAGTTTTTATGTAGATTTGCGTGTCATCAGCGTAACAATGGAATGAGAGTCCATATGGACTGATGACACGGCCAAGGGGGAGGGGCATGTACGGTATGAAGAGAATGGGGCCAAGGACTGATCCCTGGGGGACTCCACAGGTGACGGTGTGTGTCCGGGACCTTCAACTTCCAAGGGAAACGTATTCTGTTCTGTCAGTGAGGTAGGATTGAAACCAGTTTAGGGCGGTGTCAGTGAGTCCAGTGGTGTGATGTAGGCGGTGTAGGAGTATTCCAGGGTCAACTGTGTCGAAGGCAGCAGATAAATCAAGGAGAATCAGGAGGGAAGGTGAACCATATATGCACATATGCAACTGACCTTTCCCAAGATCAATCAGGTTCTTCCTCCCAGTAAAGTCTATTCAAGGACAACATTTGTAAATGATCCATACAACTGTTTTTAAGTTAGTGCGTTAAAACACAGAATCGGTGGACGTGTATTAAACCATTTAACATGCATTAACCCAGTAACATACATTAAAGTTAGAAGGATGTATAAAGAGGGACAGAGAGAGAGGAAGAGAGAAAAACTAAATAGCTTATGCAAGCCTTAATATAAACTTTATCATAAAGGAAAGTTTTAAGCCTACTTTTAAATGTAGAGAGGGTCTCTGCCCCCCGAACCCAGATTTGGAGATGGTTCCACAGGAGAGGAGCCTGATAGCTGAAGGTTCTGGTTCCCATTCTACTTCTGGAGACTCTTGGACTACCAGTAACCCTGCATGCTGGGAGAGCAGAGTTCTGATTGGGCAGTATGGAACTATGAGCTCCTTCAGATACGTTGGTTCTGACCGTTAAGGGTTTTGTACGTGAGCAGAAGGATTTTGAATTTTAGTCTTAAATTTAACGGGAGCCAATGAAGGGAAGTTAATACAGGAGAGACATGTTCTCTTAACCTGGTTGTGGTTCTGGTCAGCACCCCTGCAGCAGCGTTCTGGATCAGCTGGAGGGGCTTCAGAGACTTATTGGGACTACCTGCTAGTAGGACATTACAGTAATCCAGCCTGGAAGTAACAAATGCATGAACCAACTTTTCTGCATCTTTTTGTGACAGAATGTGTCGTATTTTAGAAATATTGCACAAATGAAAAAAGGAAGTCCTAGAAATCTGTTTAATGTGGGAGTCAAAGGTCATATCCTGATCAAAGATAACTCCCAGGTTCCTCACAGAGACCAGATACCAGAACAGAGTCCAGATACCAGAACAGAGACCAGATACCAGAACAGAGACCAGATACCAGTACAGAGACCAGATACCAGTACAGAGACCAGATACCAGTACAGAGACCAGATACCAGAGCAGAGACCAGATACCAGAACAGAGACCAGATACCAGTACAGAGACCAGATACCAGAGCAGAGACCAGATACCAGAACAGAGACCAGATACCAGAACAGAGACCAGATACCAGTACAGAGACCAGATACCAGAGCAGAGACCAGATACCAGAACAGAGTCCAGATACCAGAACAGAGTCCAGTCCCTCATCAGATGCCATTAAAAGGTCATTCGTAACTTTGACCAGTTCTGGTTCTGGACTATGCTGAACTCTAAAACCTGACTGGAAATCCTCAAATAAACTATTCTTACGCAGAAAATCACACAATTGTTTGGCCTCCACTTTCTCTAAGATTTTAGAGAGGAAAGGAAGGTTAGATATCAGCCGATAATTTGCTAAAGCCTCTGGATCAAGAGTCGGCTTTTTAAGCAGCGGTTTGATTATAGCTATTTTAAAGGACTTTGGTACGTAGCCTGAATTTAACGATAGATTGATGATTTCTAATAGACAGTTGCTGACTAAGGGTAAAGCGGTCTAGATCTGCTCCAGGTCTATCTGTTGTTTCTAAGCACATAGTCCTGGACTGTAAACTAGAACCATTTGAAGGCAGGAGGTTGTGGATCTTGTCCCTAATACTTATAATTTAGTCATTAAAGAAACCCATGAAGTCATTGCTTCTAAGGGTTCTAGGATTACGGGGTTCAGTAGAACTCTGACTCTCAGTCAGTCTGGCTACAGTGCTGAACTAAAACCTGGGGTTGTTTTTATTTTCCTCTATCAGTGCAGAGTAACGGGCCGCTCTGGCGCTGCGGTTGGCTCTCTTCTATGTTTTAATGCTATCTTGCCAGGCTAATCGGGACTCAACAAGTTTAGTGTGTCGCCATTTTCTTTCTGGCTTATGAGTTGTTTGTTTGAGGTCTGCAGTCAGGTTGTTAAACCATGGAGCTGCTCTCCTCTGTTTCACACTCTTCTTTTTTAGGGGGGCGATAGTGTCCAGAGTCAATCTCAGTGAGCTTGAAGCCCAATCGACGAAATAATCAATTTGCCCAGGACTGACGCTAAAGTCAGATTCTTTTAAGTTGAGACATGCGACTGAACTCAGGGCTGATGAAAGAGATTCTTTAAATTTTATTACAGCTTCTTCAGATATATGTCTAGCGTAGAAAGATTTTTCTATTGGCGAGTGATTTAGCATTACAAATTCAAAAGTTATCAAACAGTGGTCTGATAGCAGAGGATTCTGTGGATGAACTACTAGTTTTTCAATATCAATGCCGTAAGTCAGGACTAAATCCAAAGTGTGATTAAAACAGAGAGTGGGTTCATTAACACACTGACTGAAACCAACACAGTCTAATATTAAGTTAAACGCGGCACCGAGACTATCTCTGTCTTCATCTATGTGAATGTTAAAGTCACCTAGTATGATTATTTTATCTGTCTGAAGGACTAGGTTTGATAAAAAATCAGAGAATTTGTTTAAAAACTCGGAGTATGGGCCAGGAGCCGATACACTATGACAAATAAGAATGGCGGTTGAGGCTTCCAGGTTGGGTTTGTAAGACTGAGAGTAAGGCTTTCAAATGAGTTACAGTCAAGTTTGGGTTTAGGATTTATTGGTAAACTGGAGTTAAATATAATATAACTCCACCTCCTGGGCCTGTGCGTCTAGGTATGTGAGTATTAATATTCATTTAAAGTAACATATCCCGCCTCACACAGCCAGGTCTCGGTCAGACAGAATAGGTCGATATGATGATCTAGAATAAGATCATTTACTAAAACAGTTTTAGATGCTAAAGATCTAATATTCAGGAGTCCACAATTTATTATATATTCATTTTTAACTACATTCTTGGATGTTTTAATTTTGTATAGGTTTTTGTGTGAAATCGTTTTATAATCTGACTTGAATAATGAAGGTGTTTGAGGGACAGACACAGTCTCTACGGGTTTGGGGCTGGTGACTCTAAAGGAGGCGCAGAGAGGCGTGTAAGACTCCGACTCTGCCTCCTGCTCTCCACCCTGTGACGTCACGTTTACTCTCGTCTAATAATCTCCGTTACATTCCTAGATAAGAGCGCAGCTCCGTCCAAAGTGGGATGGATACCGTCTCTCCTAATCAGACCAGGCTTCCCCAGAAAGTTTGACAATTTTCTACCAGCCCACGTGGTTTGCTGGACACCACCTCCACAACCAGCGGTTGAACGATGACATGCGGCTCAACGTGTCATCGCTGGTCAGATTGGGGAGGGGTCCGGAGAAAACTACGGAGTCCGACATAGTTTTGGCAAAAGCACACACCGATTGAACATTCATTTTTGTGACACCCGATTGGCGTAATCGGGTGTCATTACCGCCGACGTGAATGACTATATTTCTATATTTACCTTTATCTTTAGCCAGAAGTTTTAAATAAGATTCCACTGGAAGAACTAACAAGTGAGATTCGCTCACAATCAAAGCCTGCTGCTATTTCTGCTTTACCTGCAAGTGATCCCAACATATCTGTGATGAATGAACCCTTTGAAAAACTTAAAACCCGTTCACAAATTTTAACACAGAATAGAAACTGAATAAACTCTTCAACCAAAAATGGGGAGTTGTCGAGCCGCTTGAAGCAACATTGGTAGTGAGATGTGACAACAGGTGAAATCAGAGATCCGGTACTTATGATCAAGTACCTGTGAAGGATACCTTCATATATGTGCCAATTTTAGAAACATTGAAGTTCATGTGCAGGAATGCAGATATTTACACTCTCCTAAGAAAAGACAAAAGGTCCGAGTCTGACACTTACACCGACTTTTGTGATGGAAGTTCTTTTAAAAGCCACCCTGTGTTCACAAGAAACAGACATGCCTTACAAATTCAACTGTACTACGAAGGTATTGAATCAGCCAATCCCCTTGGCTCCAAACGTGGAATTCACAAAATTGTCTGTCTGTGTTTTGTCTGAAGAAACTTAACCCCCAAAGTTTAATTCAGTTTTGAACAACATTCATTTGGTATCACTTTTTCACACACCAGATCTGCAAACGTATGGTTCTGATGTAATAGTGGAACAATAAAATGATTTGCCCTCAGAGAGAAGCGTGTGGTCAACAATGAAGGAACTGAAATGATCTCGTCCAGAGATGCTCCTTCAACCAGTTGGCTTAAAGTCCATGGGCTTGATTACAAAGCTGGACTTGTTGTTTGCAGTGCAATGGAAGGAGACATGCCAATCTTTGTCAAAAAAGTGATAGACTTTTGTAAAGATGACATTTTCTTTAAGACAAAGAAGCTCCTCATGCAGAAGTTTGATGAGCATCATCGTGCATTCAGAGTGTTACAGAGTGAGGAAAGTTTTATCATGAAAATGTCTGAGCTTACGATTCAGAAAACATTTGACTTTCAAAGCTCAGATAATGTTTGAGATAATAATGTGTTCATTATATGTTAAAATGTGTAAACATGCTTTTATGACTGCATGGGAAATAAATACATTTTTATTCAAAAATTTTCTTTATTGGAAGTAATTCTCCAAATTAAATTCAAAATTATTTTCAGAGAGGAGTGCTTAACATTTTAAAGAGTTAAAATAAAACTACCAAAATAGTAAAAATGTAACTCCAATGCAGTGTTACTGGTCTGATCTCTTAGTGTTACTTTAACTCTATTTTGTGAGTTACAAAATTAAGTCTGGCATAGTGTTAAATAACTATTAGTGTTATAAACTATTTTGAAAGTGTTCATTTAACTCTGATTCAACCTTCAGGAGTTATTTACAGCGTTAAGATTGGATGTTTAAATTCAATTCTACTATTTACACATTCATAACCAGATATAAGATAAGTGTCTTTTCTCGTGATCCACATAAATGAGTCATACTTGAACAGAATGATGAGAAATCCGTGGAAGAACCACAAACGGCCACCAGATGGCGCCGTTTGACCGCGTGACTACAACATTGGCTGTAGAATATTTAATAACTTAAGTTGTATACTTCGCCTTGCTCAGAGGGTTTTTCAAATTATTTTGGGTTATTGTCCATCTTTGTTGAAACAACCCAAAAATAAACAGGGAAAAAACTACTGAAAATTACGGACCAGCTATTAACTACACAGGAAATGACGTCTTAGTGGTCCGTCTGTTTTATGGGTCCTCTGGTAAGAGCAGAGGAGGTAATAATAATAATAATAATAATACATTTAATTTATAATGCACTTTACATTTGGATCAAATCTCAAAGTGCTATAATGGGAGGTAAATGGACGGAACCTCCAGCTCAGCTGACATCTTCCATACATATGTAGTTTTACAGACATAACAAATGTTGGGTCCATTAAACATGTCGACTAACCAAAAAATTACTTTTACGATATTTTTGATTTAAAGGATAATGAGTGTATGTTGATTGAAAAAACCCATTATGATTACCCCAGCTTTGACCAAATAAGTAAAATCGTCAAGAACTTGTCTCGTTCATAATATTTTCATTAATTCAGATAAAATGAATGAATGACAATCCACTATTGGAATCATCATTTCTGATGGTGGTTACCAGTATGTGAATAATGACGTTACACTGCAGGTTCACCAAATATCTTCACACATCTGTGGAATATTATTACTTAGTCAGACACTCTTTTTGGCACCGATACATTTTATGAGGTCCTATTTGCTTCAAAACACCAGAATTTATTCAGAGACTGAAATACAATCAATCTTATATTTCCCAAATTATTTCTTCCCAAATTACAAGAGGGATGGAAGTTTTGTGTCGGAGCCCTACCCAGTGTTTCCTAATACAAAAATGATGATTCTATAATACCATTCATGAATTTTGATTTTAAAGACTTTTTGGTAATTCAGATTTTATTTTTATGCAATTTCATGACATGAAACTTGTACAGGTGTGAACCCATTTCTTTAAAGGTGTAATCCAAGAAGAGCCATCAAGACTGGTTGAATAATTTAATAGACAAGAAATCACACACACACACACATAAGAGAACCTCATCAAACTATATGAACATTTAAAAAAACATATGATAAAAACAAAGCTGGAACAAAACAACTAGAACATTTTACTGGAGGAGAATCATTTGATCACAGTTTTGTTTTTTTACATGAACAAATGAAAACTGTAGGTGATAACTTGAATCTGTAATCTCTTGACCAAACTCACCTAAAACCTCTTCAGCTGTACAACACACAATCCCATGGTGTGTGTTTGTCAGACACTGTGTGTGACACACTCGCATACATAACCTACTGTGTGAGGAAACACAAACACAACCAGCACAAACCAAATCTTCAGGCTGCAAAAGAAAGCATGAAGAATTATAACTCTATCAAAGTATCAGGAATCAACCAACACATTATAAATGATAACTTCCATGATGGAGTCCATCTCTACGTTGTTCTGACTAAGTACAAAGTACAGAATAATTCACTTCCTGTCTGTTTGAAATCAGAGAGAGTCAGTATGAACTCAGGGGAACAGGTTTGTTTGAAAGAATGAATGTAAGAACAAATATAAAAGATAGATGTATATCAGTTAAACCTGTGGAACAGCCTTAATGGAGAAATACAAAAGTGTAGTTCAGTTTACTATCTTATGTAAATAATTATGTATATCTGTATATACGGTATGTTTGTGTATAACTACATATATATATATATATATATATATATATATATATATATATTATGAGTTTATACAGTATTAATACATATGTAAATAATTATGTTTATCTGTATATACGGTATGTTTGTGTATAACTACATATATATATATATATATATATATATATATATATATTTATATATATATATATATTATGAGTTTATACAGTATTAATACATATGTAAATAATTATGTCTATCTGTATATACGGTATGTTTGTGTATAACTACATATATATATATATATAAAGTAAAAGAAGAATAAGACCAAGATATTTTGTTTGTTTGTTTGCCAATTTCTTTATGTTTTTTTCACTAATTCTGGACAGTCTTTACTTTTGTTAGTTTGGGAGAATATAATAAAACACAATATGATATGTAATAAAAGGTAGACACAGTAAGCTATAACTTCAGCGACACCTCTATGATTGTTTTAATTATATGAATATGTTCATTATTATTTACTTCCTCTTTCCTAATAGCATTTTGAGCGATTTTAACAAACATACATGAATGACAAATAATATAATATATGTATGTAAGTGATAATATTAGGTCTGTGGATTTAGTCCTGAGGGTCTTTAGTTTGTCATGTGACAGTAGGAGGGTCCTACCTACTGTTAAGGGTCCTTCATGTGAACGGATAAGAACAATAACATTTCTATCTAAACATGAATAATGTGTCACTTTACAGTAAAACACAGGTCTTTGTTCTTTCTCTTATTATTATTTTAAATGAATATTATTGCTGAAATCTCTTTAACGTCTCAACATTAAAATTGTTCAAACATGTCATGTTTATTCACTCTATCTTTAGTTTAGGTACCAAAAGGAGATTCTCGGGTCTTGGTTCTGCTACCAGCCTTCAACCTACTCTGAGGTCTCACAAAAGCACCGGAACAAAGATTCAGATGATCTCCAGAGAACGTTCTATCAGATTTACTGTGTGAACATTGTACACAACGTGCTACAATGTCAAAATAATGATGGACGGAATCATCTGCTTTTGAAATCAACCAAAAAAACACATGAGAAAACTTCTGTTGTCTTATTTTTATCTTTATCCCCGAGCCTGCAGTGGGATTTTAGACAAATGTTCTTTTACAAGCACATTCATTCTACACTGCTCAAAAACATGAAGGGAACACTTCAATCAAAGTCCAGACCTCCAGGAGAGAAACGTTCAAGTTGAAAGTCTTTATTGATATATATTAGGTCATTTGTTTAGAAGAGAATGATGCAAGAACGATTCATGGAAATCAATATAAATTCAGTTCATAAAACAACTGTTTATGAAATACAAAGTATTTTGTTCACTTATTTCAAGATCTAAACTGCTTCAATAAATGTGAGGTCCATAAAAGGAGGGAAACAGCAGGAAGACTTCATCCAACGTTCATCTGCTGAAGGCCACACAAGAAGAGATTCAGTGCATCACTGTTCAACATCTCTGCATCTTCAAAGCTCAGACAGGAAAAGACCCTCATCCCTGAATACCAGCAGGAAACATCTTCTAGCAGTGAGCTGAGAAGCTTCAAACGGCCCACAACCCTTTTACCATCTCAGCAGACATTCAAAGGTCATGTTTCAAAACACACTCAAAGGTATATGATGAAGAGAAGAACACTCTGGACTCTTCATCCAGAAAAACCTCACATGATTTGTTTCTACAAGGCTGACATCAAAACAGAATGGTTTCATGGCTTTTAGAGAAATCAAGCAGCAAACTATGAACACAACTGGAAAAGTGATCATGTTGGAGGATCAGAACTAGGATGTGAAGAATGACCCGTTTAACCTGGACAATGTGGTGAGACCGCTCCTTGTTCCAGTCCAACATGAATCCATGAACCTAAAGAGACGACAAGAACAACATTACATCAGAGAGAAGAGAAGAGAATTGATCCATGAGTGTTTGGAGAGTTCAGTTCTATAAAGACACATGTTTCCATTAAATGTCCAGCATTCAGTCATTTCATGTCTGTATTTCATCACAGCAGTGTTTGTGGGACTCTGAGGGACAGATGTTTGTTTCATCAGCTGTTTTTCTGAAGGTTCATCTCTGAATTCTGAGCTGCTGATGTCTTTCTCTTCAGAATCTCTCTTCCCTTCATATCACACAGCTCCACCTTTGTGCTGGAAAACCCACTGAGAGTCAGAGACTTCCTCTCCAAAGTGTCCCACAGGTGGGACAGAGAGTGAAGGCATGGTCTCAGAAGGTTCTTCCACACGTAGTTGAAGGCGTCTCTGTGTAGCAGCAGCTCTTCCTGTCCCACATGAAGATACTCACTGTGTTCAGGGTTCTGGGTTTGTCTTCTCAGCCTCTGGATTCAGTTTCTCACGGAGCTCAGAGCTTCGGTCAGCAGCTGGAGGACAGTTGGCTAAAACACAAAGACGAGTCACTTCACTGCTCACAGTTCACAAGATGTCTCAACATTTTCATCACACTGTGACTCGGAGCCTGACATCACTTCCTGTTGTCTGAAAAACACCCTGATGCTCTGGGAACTGAAGTTTGCTTCATTTGGACTAAAGGCATCGAGTCAGAGTCAAAGATCAAACCCAGGAGAAAGAGATGGTTTTCTGTTTGGACCTCTCACCTTTCTTCTTCTTGTAAAGTTTCAATCCAACGCCGGCGATGAGGACGAGAGCGAGAACACCCACGGCGGCCCCGGCGATGGCGGTCACGTTAACGGGCTCCTCTGTGGGACAGGAAACAGCAAGAATAGTCAGAACCTGCACAGATGAAGCGGGTCAGAGAAGAACATCCACCGTCAGGCCTCGGTCGTGACTCTTCAGCCCGTTGATGTTTTATATCATAAATATTGGAGACAAGAGGGAAAAATAATCCTGATTTAACAACGTGAGGTGGAGTTTTAAAAGGTCCTGGATCTGCTCATCTCTCTGGGTCTGCAGCAGAACAGGAAGTGCAGGACTCTCAGAGTCAAATCAGTGTTTCTCCCGTTCTCCACCTCTGATCCCAGTCTTACCCCAGTTGGTCAGGATCTCCTCTTTGTCCAGTCTGGTGATGATGTCATCCTCCACGCCAAAGAGCTGAAACACACAGTCGTACCTCCTCCAGTCTTCAGGGGAGACCGATGAGAGGTCCAGGTCAACACTCATCTGGAAGGTTCCATCGGGGTTGGGGAGGATCTCTCCGTGCTCCACGTCCTCGTGAAGCTCCTCCCCTTCTTTTCTCCAGAAGAGTGCGGCTCTGTCAGGGTAGAAACCCGTAGCGTGGCAGCTGACTGGAGAGGAGGGGGTCTTCTGGAGGAGAGACACTGAGGGAAGATCTGGAGAGGAGAGACAAGAAGACTTTAGAGGTTCTTCAGGAGGATCTCCTGTAGATCATCATTCCTGTGTGAGGGAACCTATTTAGATGTTTTAGTGACACACACTAGATACACACAAGTACACAAACAACATCAACCTCACTGAAGGTGAGAGAGGAAAGAAGGGAGGGACGGAGGGGGAGGAGGGATGAAGAGAGGTGAGACAGAGTAGAAAGGGAGGAGGAGGACAGAGAGAGAGAGAGAGAGAGAGAGAGAGAGAGAGAGAGAGACAGAGAGAGAGACAGAAAGAGAGAGAGAGAGACAGAGAGAGAGACAGAGATAGTGGGGGAGAGAGAGAGAGAGAGAGACACACAGAGAGAGAGAAAGAGAGACAGAGAGAGAGAGAGAGAGAGAGAGACAGGGAGGGAGAGAGACTGAGAGATATTTTTTTGATTTTTAAAAACACTTTATTTTTCTTATTTTTGAGAGAGAGAGAGAGAGAGAGAGAGAGAGAGAGAGAGAGAGAGAGAGAGAGGAGAGGGAGAGGGAGAGAGAGAGACATAAATGTGTGACATGAAGATTGTTGAGTCCATTAAACTCCATCAGGTCATGTGACTCTACCTGTTCTCAGCAGAGAGCTCCTCCCATTGTTCACATACTTCTTCAAATACTCAGGACACACCTGGGTGAAGTAATGCTTGTTTTGTTCCATATCAGCTTTGTCATTATCCCACTTGTGTTTGGTGAGGAGAGCCTGGTGTCTCGGAGCGATCCATGTCTCTGTCTTCAGGTCCAGAACTATGAAATCTTCTCCATCATAACCATGTTGTTCAAAACCAGTAACCTCTCCAGTCTCATCATCCCACTCACAGCCGTACATCCTCTGGACAATGTGGACACCTGAGAGACAGAGAGAGAGACTGCAGTGAAGCAGAGTGAGATCACACACACACACACACACACACACACACACACACACACACACACACACACACACAAAATACAAACACAAATACACACACACACACACACACACATACACAAACACACATACACAAACACACACCCACACACATACACAAACACACATACACACACACAAACACACACACACAGACAAATAAATACAAACACACATACACAAACAAACACACACAAACACACACACACAAACACACATACACAAACAAACACACACACACACACAGAAACAAACACACAAACACACACACACACATTCACACACACACACAGACAAAAAAATACAAACACACATACACAAACACACATACACAAACACACACCCACACACATACACAAACACACATACACACACACAAACACACACACACAGACAAATAAATACAAACACACATACACAAACACACACCCACACACATACACAAACACACAGACAAATAAATACAAACACACACACACAAACAAACACACACACACACAGAAACAAACACACAAACACACACACACACACACACACACATATACACACACACACACACACACATACACACACACACAGACAAAAAAATACAAACACACATACACATACACACACACACACATACACACACACACACACACATACACACACGCATACACACACACACACAAACACACACACACAGACAAAAAAATACAAACACACATACACAAACACACAAACAAACACACACAAACACACACACACAAACACACATACACAAACAAACACACACACACACAGAAACAAACACACAAACACACACACACACACACACATTTAAACTCAGCTGACAGGTGAAGGATGGTGTGTGTTTACACCTGTTTACTAACTACAGCATGAAAACACAAACAACATTTGATCAGGACAAACATCAACAAACCTCCAGTTTGGTTGAAGCGCTGCTTCGCAATTTCCATGTTGACTCTGTAGACCTGCTGGTTACCCTTACAGATCTCAGTCTGTGTCTCCCAGTAGTCAGGATCATCTGCTGTGACTTTGTTCATCCAGTCCTGTTTGGGTTCTGTTCTCCTGGTGTTACTGTCATAGTAACTTATCTGAACGTCATCAACCAACCCAACAATCACAAACTCTGGGAAGTTTGGGACTCCAGAAGATGAAGTGTGAAAATACTTGAGAGAGTGAGTCCCTGTCAGAAAGAAATCATGTCATGGTTTTAGTTTTCAGAGTGACGGTTTGATCAATGACTGAATAAAGTTATTTTCCTGCACATGACATCAGAAAGAGACACATTACATTCAAGACATCCCATAATCTCTGCTCTACGCTCAGTCAATCCAAAGATACATTCATAGAAGCAGAGTTTGAACTCTTTCATGTTTGTGACCACTAGATCTTGATAAATGGACTTTAGTGTCACTTTGCTCCAAACCCATTAAACAGCAGCTTCCAGCCTGGTTCCGGTGGAAACGGAGTCAAGTTGAAGGCAGACGAGGTTTTCACAGACTTTCATGTGGGATTCAGTCAGAATGACGGCGTTTGTCATTCTGGCCGTCTTTCACACAGAGAAGCTGTTTTTTGCTCTTCAGTGTCATTTTGCTCCATGGTGTGGAGTCAAGCTGTGGAGTTCTCTGGGAGCTGCTTCAAACATCCATCACTATTAAAGACCTGCACAGCTCAAACAGGAAACAACAGGTGTGTTTGTCACATCATGCTGTCAATAATACAAACCCTTCACATCACATGCAGTGAGGTGTTTGGAGGCCCAAACAATATGTTCATTATTCTACGTCTCCTGAGTGACAGATATTTACATCCTCCAGAAACTAACGACAGTATTGATTCATAGAACTGAGACTGAAAACTTTCTGGAGAAATCTGGCCTTCAAATTCACCCTCTGTATATGTTTGGACATCAAACATTTAGTTTTGCTGTTTTTTATCAGACCCATCAGTCGTGATTTTATCCAGAGAAAGAGAGAAAAGAGAGGAAATCCAGACTTTTCCAGAAACAGAAGATCTCCTCCTGAGCAACAATCCAACAGAGACTTCCTGAATCAGATGTCACTTTCTAGGAGTCAATCAATCAATCAGCTGATTGTAGGTTTGTGACTCTGGAACATTTCTACTGTCTAGTATGTGAGGAAGGAGCTAAACTCAAGGAGCATCAGAGGAGATCAGTTCATCAGGAGGTTCTAGAACAGGGCTGTCAGACTCATTTTAGTTCAGGGGCCACATACAGCGCAGTTTGATCTCAAGTGGGCCGCACCAGTGGAATAATAGCATAATAAACTATAAAGAACCTTTGTTCTAGTGTAAATAAGTACAAGTACATTATTAAGATGTTTACATTTAATGAACTAACCTTTTACAAAACATATCATGACCAACCTGAAATTTCTGGAGAAAAACACGAGCAGTTCCAACAAGATTATGTCTCAGTTTATCATTTAAACGTGGGCATTACAACTGACAGATCACAGTGGATCTACAAAGGCACAAAACATTTAGTCACAGGTCTCTGGAACTGAAACATAAAGTACTTCACATTAGGATTAGAACAACTTGTAGACAAGATGTAGAAATGATTTTAAATGTACAAACATGTCCACATCTGTGTAGTAATCCTGACCACCTGAACTGACTCACCACATCATACAAACTAAAGTGGGGGCTATGAAGTAAGAAAGATACGTTTTCCCCCTGCCTTGTAAATGTAGAAAACTTAAACATACAAATAGATAAAAGTTGTGGCAGTGCATGAACAACAGGGTTCCACCAAACCCAACTCTCCTGTACTGAAGCTGCTGGCTGGTATTATATCACACAATGTTCAGTGTCTTTAAATATTACCACAGCAAGTATTCATTTTCACACAACTATATTCTTCAGAGTGTAAAAAGTCTTCACCTCTGTGGATAAATAGGAGCACGTAGAATACATCTTAATGAGGAGAAGACTAAACTAGCATTTATGGATCAGATGCTTTCACTGCTGTCATCTGCTGTTTAGTTGTGGGTCTCAGTCTTGTGTTATGTCCGCTGCTCTTACTCAAACAGAGCGACCCCCAGTGGACAGATTAGGAATAGCAGTTACTTTTACTGAAACATTTAATGTTTTCGATGTAATTTTCAAACTGGAGGAATTCATCCCGTAACCCGGATTGGACCCTCTGTGGGCCGATTTTAGCCCGATGGCCGTACGTTGGACACCCCTGCTCTACAAAGACACCAAGCATTGGTTCTTCTTCAGTCTACAGATTCACATCACGCGGACTCACCTGCTGTCGCGTCATGGAGACCTGTTCCCAGGAGAAGCAGACAAAACAAGGTGTTCATGGTCACCTGGAGACTCTTGTGTTTCTGTCAGGACACTCTGGAGCGAAGATTCAACTTCTACCATCAAGGCTGAACTGAGGAGGAAACACGGAGAGACGCTGACTTCACCGTCTATCTGAGCCAATGGGAATTCAATCCGAGCGTGACGTCACGGTAACGTCAACTGACTTGCGGATGTTCTGACAAAAGTGAAAGTAATAAGCAGCAGAATTTAACCTGCGCCATAAGATGAGGAAACAGTGTATTATTATTAAACGAGCAGTGGTGGACAGTAACTAAGTACATTTACTCAAGTACTTTCCTTAAATACTTGGAGGAGGTACTTGTACTTGATTATTTCTATTCTATACTACTTTATTCCTCTACTCCACTCCTTTATCTGTAAAGCACTCTGGACACAGCTGAACACACCAAAACACTGAAAGGGTCTGAGTTACATTTATTGTAATAAATGTTATTAAATACAATATAGGAGAGAAACAAACGTGACGTCACGAGAAAAGGATCGTCTCTGTCTGAAGAGTCAAACAGGAGATTTATGATGTTTGTCAAGACAGGTTACTTAGAATTTAGTGGCTTTATTCCTTATTTCTTCACAACTTATTATCTTGTGTTCACTTGATGATTTATTTTCTCGAGGGTCTTCAGGAGCTCCGTAGAAAACTGCGTGAAGAAGAGAAACGTAACTCCACTGTTGATGTTTGAACACCTGATGCTGCTCTTCATTTTGATCTTGTTTTGATGCTGCTTGTGTTTCAGGAGAGATCTTCCTACATGTGCAGTTTGCGTCTCATTGATCTTCCTCCAGTTACTCACAGAATGACCGGATCATTAAGAGAAATGAGGCGGAACAGAGTTTCAGTGTCTGCGTCTCAAACAGTGGATCGACTTTCACCACAATCCACCGACCCAAGAAGATGTGGACAGTTTGTGTTCGTCACCTGTGTAATGTGTCAGAATAATAATAATTATTATTATCATCATAATAGTAATAATTACTATTATGATGATAATGAGTTTATCTGTGGGTTTGAATACACTCGTCAGCAGGAGGACAAAGGTCAACTTTTGAACTTTGTTTTGGGACAGACAAAGATGTCAACCTATGTGAGCCGGAGGAGGAAGGTTGAGGAAGATCTGGATGTGGATTTGGTTTCTGTCCTTGTGAAAATGATTAAATCTCGACTGTTGATGGACTTCAGTCTTTACAGAGTTGTTCATGACCTGGAAAAGTTTATTATTATATGGAGTCAAAATAAATGATGTTTTTAAACTCTCTCTCTCTCTCTCTCTCTCTCTCTCTCTCTCTCTCTCTCTCTCTCTCTCTCTCTCTCTCTCTCTCTCTCTCGTCCCTTCAGTACCTGTAAATGGACTTGAATGGTTTCTGCGTGTGACTAATGCTGACAGTAAAACTAGCTTGTGCTTCTCTCTCAAACATGTTGGAAACAGGTTTCTACTGTCTGAGCTTTTGTTGGCAGTGGATCAAACACTGCTTTGGTATTTCAGCACAGTCTCATCTCTTCTCACGCTGCTTCCTTCTATTAGAAGACACAACTATTATTACCATGTTGGCAGTTTGCTCTCATCAGTGGTTTATTATCTGTTCTCTAAATTAATTTACATTGTGCATAAAGCCTCTTAAAGTGAACTAATGTTCCTTTTTGATGAAGCAGACAAGATGCATGTCTTCATCAAGACAAGTACCAACAGTGAAGAAGAACAGAAGAGAGGGAATAAGGGAGGGTCATTTTCACCGACCATAACAGCACAAATAGTTGACATGAAAATCTCTAAAACCCTAAAGTGAGAGTTTACCGAGTTACAAAAACTCATTCTGTCAAGTTTTAAAATAATTCCCCCAAAGTGTGACCCCTGTGTCCCCCGCTCTAATTGTGCCCCCCCCCCAGAACTTTGTCTTGCGTGGCGCCCCTGGTGACGACTGCTGCAGGAAACAACAAACAGAGGCGGAGCTAAAACCTGATGTTGGACCGGTTCAGGGGACGAGGGCTTGGCTGAGTTCTGGTCGCGTCAAGCAGCTGCCGAACAAAGAAAGAGAAAGAAAGAGAAAGAAAGGAGAGAAGGGACTTTCCAGCTGGGCAGCGTGGCGTGTTTTATGGTTCAGAACCGGTCAGACTGAAGCTTGTTGGCACAAACACACATCTGAATACACACACACACCCACAGAGTCACCACGCCGCCTTTATGTGCATGCTGTCGGCCATTTTGGGTCAAGGTTTCTGAAGGTCCCGATTTAAGGTGAACAAGTAATAGTCCATCCACAGAATCCACTGCTATCGGACCGCCGTTTGATAACTTTTGAATTTACAATACTAAATCACTCGACACTAGAACAAATCATTCTACACTGGAAACATATCTGATGAAGCTGCAGACAAATGTGAAGAAGTTCTTCCTCCAGCCCTGAGTTCAGTTGCATGTCACTCACTGAGATTAACTCTGGACTCTATCGCTCCCCTCAAAAAGAAGAGTGTGAAACAGAGGAGAGGAGCTCCATGGTTTAACAACCTGACTCCAGACCTCACACAAACATGACCTAGAAACAAAATGGCGTCACACTAAGCTTTTAAAGTCCCGCTTAGCCTGGCAACATAGCATTAAAACATAGAGGAGAGCCATCAGCAGCGCCGGAGCGGCCCGTTACCCTGCACTGATAGAAGATAATAAGAACAACACCAGAGTTCTGTTCAGTTCTGTAGGCAGCCTGACTGAGAGTCTGAGTTCTACTGAACCCCGTAATCCTAGAACCCTTAGAAGCAATGACGTCATGGGTTTCTTTAATGACTAAATTATAAGTATTAGGGACAAGATCCACAACCTCCTGCCTTCAAATGGTTCTAGTTTACAGTCCAGGACCATGCGCTTAGAAACAACAGATAGACCTGGAGCAGATCTAGACCCCTTCAGTCCTATTGATCTAAAACAATTAACTTCCCTTATTTCCTCATCCAAACCAACAACCTGTCTCCTAGACCCCATCCCATCTAGAACCTGTCTCCTAGACCCCATCCCATCTAGAACCTGTCTCCTAGACCCCATCCCATCTAGAACCTGTCTCCTAGACCCCATCCTATCTAGAACCTGTCTCCTAGACCCCATCCCATCTAGAACCTGTCTCCTAGACCCCATCCCATCTAGAACCTGTCTCCTAGACCCCATCCCATCTAGAACCTGTCTCCTAGACCCCATCCCATCTAGAACCTTTCTCCTAGACCCCATCCCATCTAGAACCTGTCTCCTAGACCCATCCCATCTAGAACCTGTCTCCTAGACCCCATCAACATCTAGAACCTGTCTCCTAGACCACATCCCATCTAGAACCTGTCTCCTAGACCCCATCTCAACTAGAACCTGTCTCCTAGACCCCATCCCATCTAGAACCTGTCTCCTAGATCCCATCCCAACTAGAACCTGTCTCCTAGACCCCATCCCATTTAGAACCTGTCTCCTAGATCCCATCCCAACTAGAACCTGTCTCCTAGATCCCATCTCAACTAAAACCTGTCTCCTAGACCCCATCCCAAGTAGAACCTGTCCCCTAGACCCCATCCCAACTAGAACCTGTCTCTTAGACCCCATCCCAAGTAGAACCTGTCCCCTAGACCCCATCCCAACTAGAACCTGTCCCCTAGACCCCATCCCAACTAGAACCTGTCCCCAAGAACCCATCCCAACTAGTCTAATTAAAGAGAAGTAATCTATTAGAAATCATCAATAGAGTTCATCAAAGTACAGAAACAGAACTGGTCAAAGTTACAAATGAGTTTATAATGACATCTGATGAGGGACTGGTCTCTGTTCTGGTATCAGATATCTGTTCTGGTATCTGGTCTCTGTTCTGGTAACTGTAGTGGTATCTGGTATCTGGTCTCTGGTCTCTGTTCTGGTATCTGGTATATGTTCTGGTATCTGGTATATGTTCTGGTATCTGTTATCTGGTATCTGTTCTGGTATCTGTTCTGGTATCTGGTCTCTGTTCTGGTCTTGGTCCCAGGGATCTGAGCTTGGGCCAATATTATTCACATTATATTTGCTCCCTTTAGGAAACATTATCAGGAAACACTCCATAAACTTTACTGTTATGCAGACGACACACAACTGTACTTATCAATGAAACCATTAATGCATGTTACTGGATTAATGCATGTTACTGGATTAATGCATGTTACTGGATTAATGCATGTTACTGGATTAATACATGTTACTGGATTAATACATGTTACTGGATTAATACATGTTACTGTATTAATGTATGTTACTGGATTAATTCATGTTACTGGATTAATGCATGTTACTGGATTAATTCATGTTTCTGGATTAATGCATGTTACTGGATTAATACATGTTACTGGATTAATGCATGTTACTGGATTAATGCATGTTACTGGATTAATGCATGTTACTGGATTAATGCATGTTACTGGATTAATGCATGTTACTGGATTAATACATGTTACTGGATTAATGCATGTTACTAACTGGACTTCTTCCCTGGAGTCTTTGTGCTTCTTCACTGCTGGAGCTGGAGACGCTGTGGAGTCAGGATGAACTGATCCTAACTTGTTGGAGACGCTTCACCTCAGACGCCACTTTAGAGACGCCGCCTGGACAAAATGTTGGCTAAACTAAGTCTGGTCTTTGTGACGGAGGGCGCTGGCGCTCTGACATCCTGCTGGACATCATTCCACTCTGCCTCTGCTGTCGGTGACTCACGTCAGCAGAAACCTTTCCAGAAGCTCAGAAGAGTCCGATCAGAACCGAGGAGTTTTAGGACCTGGTATTAGAAAAAAAATGAGAGGAACATTTTTATTTTCATATTTCATGTTGAGAAAAAAGTCTTAATGTTCAGAATAAAGTGGAAATATGGATTATTCTGACGAGCTGAATTTGTACGGCATCGATGGTTGTACTGATGGTTCTAGTCACTACGTTGTGTGGGTGGAGGCCCACAGCACAAACAACCAGCCCACAGTCATAGCAGAATACTTCACCAACTCCATCAGCGCTGACAGAGGCAGAGAAATCTAATGTGACTTTTTTACCACATTTAGATTTACTTCTGGAAATGTAATATGAAAAAAACTGTTAAATCCCAGTCAGACTTTGTCTGCGCTGCCATTTGAGATATTTGATAAGAAATGATTCCTTTTATTCCACTGAGAAAATAAAAGTAACAAAGTTGTCGAGTGAAGCTAAACTGCAGACAGCATCAGGTTGTAACTGTGCCAGACTTTTATCTCTGAGGACGCCAGAACACTCGCAAACTGATGGAACAGTCAGACACCAGGACTTTGTCAAAGGGCAAATCCACAGGCAGCTGCAGCTGAGGATGGAACCAACAACCTTCCAGTTAGTGGCTGCCCTGCTCCACACAGCCCAGACAGAAACCCTGATACCTGCTTCCTTCTTGACACACAGACATTATTCCTCTCATCCTTCTGTTATTATTATCCCACCAAATGGAAACTTTGAGTTTGAGATGATAGAAATAAATGACAGGAAATGTCTTTGACTTGAAGAAATCTATTTTTATAACCCAGAAATGAAACCTCATAGTTTAATAATCTGGAAACTGGGCGAAGCAGAAAGTCAGACTGAACCTGCCCAAAGCTGCTGGATTAACTTCCTGTCTTTGTCTCCTTTGGACAGACAGTGTTTTCATGTCGTGCCTCTCAAACGTGGAATACAACACCCACTGTTATACGTGATCTGCCCACCCTCAGCTCCTTCACTAAACATGTAAAATCATGTTTGCTGGACACTCAAAACTGTTCACACAATCTGACATGAACTCATCTGGTTTTCTTCTGTCTTCTCTCTTGTTTTTATCTTTGTGTGTTTATCAATGTGTGGAAAACAGACCAGATTCCTGACCTGTGCGCGTACACATGTGTGTGTGTGTGTGTGTGTAGATAGCCCACGAGGGGCTGCCCACTGCTCCCTCAGGGATGGGTCAAATGCAGAGAAGTAATTTCACTATGTTGTACTGTATGACTATGTGACTAATAAAGGATTCTTTCTATATATGTATGTATTTATTCACTTCTGGTTCTACTTCTATCTTTTGATTGTTGTTGGAGTGTACTATATTCTATTCCTGCTTTTTTACCATTCCTTATACGTCTAAATATCATTTCATACCTCCTCAGTGTTCTTCATCAGAGCTGGACTGGTTCTCCAGGAGTCTAGAACAGTGTTGGAGCTCCTCCAGTGGACAGAACAGAACATCCCTCACTGCTGCTTCTGGGAAATCACGTGATGACTCTGTTTGGGTTGGTTTCTGTTTGTGACACAGAGATCTGGCATGATCTGCAACAAACACAGCAGGAAGTAGGAGCGTACTGTTCTTCTCACCTAATGGACCTCTGAGGGCATGAAGGTTCTCCTACCTCTGGAGGGGTTCGACACAAACCTGGACTGAACTGTGTCAGCAATGCTGCTCCTCAGGTCATGACAACTGAACAACAAATTCATGAAGTGCTTTGAGAAGACAACCAGCCTCCTCTAGTGGACAAACAGAGAATTACATATTTTTAAGTGTTGTATTTTTTTGAGTAGTATATATATATATATATACACATGTAAATATATAATGTGTATGTATATGTACATATTACACAAATATATATTGATCACAGAACTTATTTCTTGTCCCAACAATATAATTATCTTGTGTGTTAAACGCCAAGATTAAAGATTAAAGAAAGATTAATAAATATATATATCAAGGGACATCAGGGGCTCCTCAGGTTTATGATGAAGTTATAACATGATGAGGAAAGTTTTTTTACTGTTATTAGCTTTCACCAGATCAGTTTTAAGGCTGGATTTTACCATTAATGAAACACCTGCTTGGAACAAGAGGTCATGGGTAATAGTTCCACCTTCATGAATGAACTGCTGATCACAATACTCTTGTGAATGGTATCAACCGTCTTCTCCATCCTCTGGTTTCAGTCTCTGCATCGGAATGCCAGCAAAGCATGATGAGGACGTCAAAAAATATATAAAAACTACTGGGCCAGATGATTTTGATGACCCGGGTCACAGCAGTCAGGGTACCGCTGGCTAGAAGGTGGAGGTCTGTGCGTCCCTCCAAGGATATGTCCCCCCCAGATCATCACTGACCCACCGCCAAACCGGTCCTGCTGGAGGATGTTGTAGGTAGAGTGGAGAACCTGACCCGACCTGACCCTGACCTTCTGTTCCACCGTGACTTTTGGGTTTCAGATGAAGTCCTTAAAACTTCAGGTGTCTGTAAATACTTACATGATATTACTATTTTAACCAGCCTCTCCAGTTCTACAGACCTTTTCAGAGCTTCATCTCCCCAACTTTAACACTTGACACTTTATGCAGTTCTACTTAAAATAAACTTGTGTTTCAGATCGATTGAAAGTTTAAGGATCGAGGAGGGTTAGAATAACTTATTTCAAATCTTCCTCTTAGTTTTTTTAGAAGCATCATAAGAGTGAAAAGAGTTTTGTAAATCAGGCTTAATGTAGACTCTCAGTGGTTCCAATGCCTGAGTTTGAATTCATGAAAAGGATTTTTTATTTTCCACAATCCCAAACATTTTGCACAGAAGTTGTCACACAGTAAAATGTTAAATTCCATAACCATCATGTATTGTATAAATAATTGATATTTTTTGAAAAATGACGGGTTTGAATATGGTTTAGCCATTATTTGTGGTATAAATAGTTTCATGTTATGAGAAGTCAAAGTCACAAACATGAAGAGTAACTATGACGATGATATTCTTGTGTAGATATCATTCATCCAGGTCATGGTAATCCTCAACAAGTTGAATTAGAATGAAGTCCAGTTACTTCTGACTCAACCTTCTGGAGTTATTTACACACTTTGATTGTTTCATGAAATGCAGCATTAAGACTGAATGTCTGTACATTTAACCTGTTAAGCCCTAGACATATTTTCAGGAAAACAAATGCCTAAAAAGACATACCCAAAGTAAATGAAGAATTGCTCCACAATAATAAGATTCATATGCGTTCATATGCAAGCCCATTTCTCCACTTTATTAAAAAGAGAGCAAAACCAAACCAATAAAACAGCGTCCTAGAATGATAATCCGCCCATAGCCCTCCATTGTGGCTGACAGAATCTTCCTTTCACTCCCACAACATTCCTCCTACCCGCTGGGATCTCAGATAGAAATGTCAAAGATCAGCATTTTGTGAGTCAAAACTTTTTGAAACAACTTGATAAGTTTCTTTGATGCTTTTAAAAGTACAGTGAAGCAATAACTGAACCATAAATATCATTTTATACCGAATCAAACAGTAACAATGACAAGGGAATGTGACAGAAGTGGACAGTCACCATTTAATCACTACAGTGGAAGCAAAATTTAACAACACAGTACAATTGATGAAAACACTAAAAAGAGGTATTACAACAAATATGGCCACAGATTCTTTGGTTCTACAGAGTTTGGAGTTTGGACAGGGCTTGAACAGAAGCAGCATAACTCAGGCTGGCAGTGAGTTTAACATGTTTCATTTGACCTTCATTGTAAGGTACAGTAAATAAATACAAATGAAATATACCACATTTAACTGAAATGTTTGGTGGTCCTTGTTTTTAATCTTAAAGCAGCCTGTTTGTATTAAATAAATACAAAAGAATATCACTATTTCTGTACAAATGGAGTGTAATGCACATGTTCCCCAGTAAAAAGCCTCTTGAAATTGTAAAGAAAAAAGAAAGACTAAAGACAATGAAGGACTTCATGTTAATGGAGGTTGAGGTTATCATCAGGACGATAAAACCCTCCACCTGTGCCCTCCACCCCTTTCCTACAGCCCTAGTGAAAACCAACATCTCTTCCATCAGTCCCCTGATCAACGCTGTAATAAACCAAACCCTCCAGGCCGGCTTTGTTCCATCTGCCCTAAACGTCGCCATAATCAGACCACTCCTCAAAAAACCTACTCTCCATCCAGAAGTTTTTGCTATTTACAGGTCCATTTCCAAACTCCCATTCCTCTCCAAAGTTCTGGAAAAAGTAGCTGCTGCCCAACAACCTCTTTGAAACCTTTCAGTCTGGTTTTGGCTCCGCCCACAGCACAGAAACATCTGCTTAGAGTCACAGATGACCTACGGATGGCAGCAGATGCTGGTTCACCTTCCCTCCTGATTCTCCTTGATTTGTCTGCTGCCTTCGACACAGTTGACCCTGGAATACTCCTACACCGCCTACATCACACCACTGGACTCACTGACACCGCCCTAAACTGGTTTCAATCCTACCTCACTGACAGAACAGAATACGTTTCCCTTGGAAGTTCAAAGTCCCGGTTCACACACCGTCACCTGTGGAGTCCCCCAGGGATCAGTCCTCGGCCCCATTCTCTTCATACTATACATGCTCCCCCTTGGCCGTGTCATCAGTCCATATGGACTCTGGAGGAGATGAAGGTGTGGATGAAAAACAACTTTCTCCAGTTGAACGGCTCCAAAAATGAAGCTATTTTAATTGGCACCCCTCATCAGACCCATTCTTCCTCCAGAACCAGTATTACCTTCTCTGGTCACGACATTCCCCTCTCTTCATCAGTCTTCATCAGTCACCAACCTCGGCGTAAGATTTGACCCTCAACTCACATTTGAATCCCACATCAAACACGTCTGAAGATCTCCTTTCACCATCTCAGAAATATTACTTCTACACATTTAAACTGCCTCCTCCTCCCCTGGACTAAGCTCAGCACCATGGATGATCAGGCCTTCTGTTCTGCTGCACCTCCTCTGTGGGATGTCCTCCCTGACCATCTGAGGGCTCCACAGACGACTGAGACTTTTTTTAAATGACATAAACCTTCCTTTTTTCGCAGAACCTATAACTTTTAATTAACATTGCTGCTCTTTGCTCATATTTTATTATTATTATTATTAGTATTATTATATATTTTTTATTTATTGATGCTTTTATCTGATATTTATTTGTAGCACTTTGAGATTTGAGCCAAATGTAAAGTGTGTTATAAATTAAATGTATTATTATTATTATTATTATTATTATTATTATTATTATTATTATTATTATTATTATAATTAGCACCTTGTCACACAGTTTCAGTAAAGAATTCATTTTATTCACTGCTGTGGGAAGAAAAAGGAGGAGGGAACTCATATTCATATTTAAACCCTGATGATTGTCCTGTGCTTGGATGCTAAATCAGACAACATGTGAGCTGGATGGAAGACGATCATCAGAACCCAGACAGTGACTCAGAAAATACTGGATAGGTGTGTGGAGGCCTGATTTAAACATGCAGGTACAATCCCATCAAGTCCAGCACATGTGACCAAAGTAATGGCTTTTAAATCAGAGAGTTTCTGCAGCGGGGAAATGGATGAATCTGTGTCACACTGGACTAACCTCAATGCATGAAACAGCAGAGAGGATCACCACTGAGCTGTCAATCACGTCATTGTTGAACCTGCAGGATGTTGTGTGAACATTGACTTCAATGGAAGCTGAACAATGACCAACAATATCATGAGTTTCTCTTTCACAGATCTGTCTAGAGTATTTGCGTGTGTTGTTCTCTTCATGATGTGTGTGTGTGTGTGTGTGAGTATTTGCGTGTGTTGTTCTCTTCATGATGTGTGTGTGTGTGTGTGAGTATTTGCGTGTGTTGTTCTCTTCATGATGTGTGTGTATGTGTGTTTTTAGCCTTGGAAACAGACAGGTCCCACTTCAGACCCAAACTGCTGATTGTTCTCCCCAAAGTCTGACACCTTGATATCCAGCAGAGGCAGATGCTCCACCTGTGGCGTGTTGATCTCCAGGACTGTCCTGTCCAAGTCCTTGTGATACTGCAGAGAGACACGTGGAAGGAATTAAGAGTTAAAGCCTTGTTTACATCCCAGCAGTTTCAAAAATAACAGAAATGTTTGTCCTTCAAAGGTTCTGCGTTCATATGAAAACGTTGTGAAAATGATCCACATCCACACAGATCTGCAAAAGCGTTGAAAAACTCTGTAGAACAGGTGACAGGCCAGGAGTAGCAGGAGTTCAGAGCAGTACCACTGGTGAACACTCGGGGGCAGTGTTGTCATTATTCAAGCAGCACTCGACAAACATCTACAAACATGAGGATTTACTGCTGACATAAATCATCATTTAATAATAATAATAATCATAATACATTTAATTTATAATGGATGAAGACGGTCAAATATTTAAAATTATACTGATTGTAAAAAATAAGTTTATTCGGACTGCTCATAAAAACAACTTTCTTTAGTAGTTAAAGTTCTTCCTGTGGATATGAGAAATTTGATTAAAGGACTTTTTGAATATTCTCGTGTAATACCTGCATCTGTTACTCTGTTTATGGGCTATTCACATATTTTAGATTCTACATGTAAATATAAGATTTTGAGGTCATTGATATCAAAAGAATGATTTCCTCTTCCTGTCAAAAGAAAAATATTATCTCAAAGATTTTCCCGTTCAGTTCAAGTTCATTTCAAAACATTTTTTGACATTAAAGCATTGATGATGATGATGATGATGATAAGACATGAACATTTGTCAGGAAGATATTGAATGTGAGGAACATCTTTGGGGGCGGGGAACCCTCTGATGATCTTAAAAGAGTGAAACAGGAAGCTGAGGCGGGACACAAAGTCTGTTCATCTGTCCAAAGAAATATCACTTCTTCTTTTAAAATAAACTTTATTCAAAGAAAAATATTATTCAGAGCAAGAATGGGCATTATAACAAATATGGCATAACATTTAAACACAGTGGTGGAATGAAATCAGTGAAAAATGTTAAATAATTAATCAATGTATTAAGACAAACATGTACAAAGTAAAAGTCTAATCAATGAAAATAATAAAATAAAATGAATAAAAAGCATTTCCAGATGAATTTGTATATATTTTCAGTCATTTTGTTGGTGTTTTGAAATAATCGGTGAGGCTGTGCAGGAATATCCTAAAAGAGGGATCGCTAACGTTCCACTTGCACGTGTGAATCTGATATTTCCCCTGCAACAGAATCAAAGTTACCGTATCACAAGTGTTTCCATTCAGGTCATCCATAAAGTAGACAATGTCAATGTATGTAGATGTGGGGAAACCTTCAATCATTAGAGACAACCAGTTATGGATGTCCAACCAAAAGGAGGCAGAAAATGAAGAATGAAAGAATAAGTGGTTCATGGTTCCAACATCTGATGAAGAAAAAGTACATGGGTCCACTTCAAGGTGAGATCTGTCATGGAAACAATCCTTGAGCGGGTTTACTGCTGATGCTGTTTTAAAATGGGTTTCTTTGACTTTTGGAACAGCTGGACATGAGAAGTAGAAAGAAAAGAAAAATGTGTTGATGAGTTCTTCATAGGACACAAATGAATCCAGTGAGTCATGTATGAATGTTACACCGTTTTCAAACCATTCAGCTCTAAAAATGGATCTTCTATTCATGGTTACAACCCTGCTGTTCCACAAGACAGAACTGTGAGGAGAGGAATTGTGGGTAAATAACATTTGACCGTAGTGCAGTGCTGGTTTGGGGAAATCTCCCAGTTTTAGAGGAATTTTGGACAATTCACAATCACATTTCAGCAGGAAGCCCATTCCTCCAGTTTGATCCAATAGTTAGTTTGGGATATGGTTCCATCTAGATTGATGTAGAGAAAGACATTCTTTTAGCCATTTGAATCTAAAAGCAGCTTTCACAGATTCAAACTCCACGGCTTTTAACACCGTCTCCAGTAATTGTGATTTACGTATATAATGAGTTTAATTTGGCCAAATGAACTTAAGAATCCCTGGATTAGAGGACGTTATTGTCTTTGCTGGTGTGTATAAGGAATGTCAAGGGTAAAGGAGCCTGGACAGACCTTCAGCCTTGGATAAAAGAACTGGGCCAAGTAGAGACGGGTCTCGGGTGAGTCGATGATTTAAAGACTTCTGGACTCCTTCCAACCTGGGAGAAAAGTTGATCTCTTCTCTTTTTTGTGTTTCTTGGTTATCATCAAAGCCAGGTGTTTGACTTCATCTCTAACTGGAATATTAGCGATGCTATCTGTAGCAGTATTATGGACGGCCCAAAGTTCACACTTATGCAGATTTAGAGGGAGACCAGAGGCTTTAGAAAAAACGTCAAACCATTTTTCTGTTTGTGAGAAATAACGCTGTGTCATCCGCTAATTGTCTGATTATGAATTCTTTCCCCAGAACTTCTAGACCTTGAATGTCTGAAGAGTTTTTAAGGAAAATCAGTCAATCAGTCCAACAGCAGTAATAAATAGAAGAGGGCTAATGGGGCATCCTTGTGGAATTCCCCTTTTGATAGGGAATCTTGTTGAGAGGCGGTGACTGAGGGATACACTACTGTTAATATCTTTGTAAAGCACTTTAATGACATACAAACATGTGTTCCAAATCCAAAGAACTCCCTCGCCTTAGAGAGAACGCAGTGTTCCAAAGTATCAAAGGCTGTGAAGAAATGTAGGAAGAAGATGAAGGGATGGTGTGGGATTAACCAGTTCTAATCCAGAATATCTAGATTAATTATTATTATAATTAATTATTATTAATTAATTAATTATAATCCGCAGTTGTCAAAATAGACCATACCACAAAGAGCTACAATTAATATTCCTAACGTTGAGAGCTATTGAAAGTTCAGTGAGGAAGACTATCCTCTTGCACACTTGGACCACAATTACCGTTCATTGCACCATATTTTTCTCACATTCCGCACATGCTCAGTCTCAGTTACCTGGTTCCCGGCCTGGGGGCATCAACTGATATCAGCTGAACTCATTCAGGTAGCCTCATCCACCCAATCACCTGTGTCTCACCTGCATGCTCCGCCCATCCACATCAGCTGGTTTCTTAAATATGACCCTCTCTCCATTCATCTGGTTCTATCATGCAGCTGGTTCACGCCCCCTTACCTCCCCATCTCCACCTAGTCCTCATGAATCCATCAGCCTCATCACTCATCAGCATCCGCAGAGTCATCAGCCACCACCACCAGTATCCAAATATGTCACTAAAGTTTAAACAGTGTACCTTTAATCTGGTTAATATACTTGTGGTGTGCCGTGTGTTTCACACTTAAGCCTTCAGTGGTGTTCTACCCGGATCAATCAAACCACCATTATGACGCCACGGTTACAAAAACCATTAATATTAAACGTAAACGCAGTAAAACAGGGCGTGGCATCACAGACAGGTATCTTATGTAGTGAGAATGAACGCCATTATTTAAACAATAAACCTAATCAACACAATTCTACAAGTTTCCTATCGCGGCAGTCACAGCTGCGACGCTTACATGATATCCAGCAGCAGAATCAATATTAACCTCATAAAATGTCAGAAATATATATGACAACAAATGTAAATAAAATCCCTATCCTCACAGAAACTTTTGATTATTTGTACATTGAATCCATCTTCCTTTCTTTCCTCAAGAAGAGTTCAGTGACTCATACAGGCGATCTTTGGGTTTCATTCCAACAATAAGTCCTTTTCTATCGCCGTGGACGTCGACGCTGAAAGTCTAGTCTGTCTGGTCGCATTTCCGGCATAACTTTAATTGGCTTAAGGGCTGAGGACGTCACAGGGAGAGTCCCCGCCGAACATGCTGATGTCTACAGCATCAGTTTTAGTAGCTCTTAAGCTCCCTGACCATCCAATCCAAGGACGGGAACAAAAAGGTTTTTGTACGCCTGCTAGATGGCGCCAATGTCTTCATCTCACACTTTCATTGCCATTTATTTGAAGTTACCGGCGCCCGCGTCGTTGATCCTGAACGCCTCATGCATGTTGTATAAACACACATCACAGGATCGTTCATCATAGCACACACATATAAAAAGTATGATGAAGTGAAATATAACTCATATGGTCTTTATACGACGGTTCTTGTTCTATATCTGTTTACCATCAGTTTTCTACAGCGCCTCCCTGAGGGTAAATGTCCAAATTGACTTTAATGTAGGAGAATGGGTTATTGATGATTCCGTCAGCTTTGCATATAAGAATCTTATTGTCCTTAGGTGAAACGGGTCGGCAGCAGAACCGTAGCCCTAAGGTGAAAGCTGAAGCGATCGCTGTCCAGTGCTGAAAGAAAGACTGATCCAACTATTAGTTTCTTGAAAATAAAGAAAAGATAATATTAGTGTCCCAAAAGTTAAGTTGGATTACAGTGTCAGGTTTGATAATAGCATGTTATCATGAGTTTTTAACGGATCATGTAGAAACAGCGCAAAATGTATTTTAAAACTACAGGAACAGATCACTACCGAAGACAGAGCCCTGAGGAGGCTCCTTTGTAGTGGGGAGAGAAGAGGACTTATTTTTTATCTACTTGAAACTCGTTGACCCTCCAGAAGAACATTTGAACCATGAGGACCTGCTGGGGTCAAATCCCACAACGATGATTTCCGTCTGTGGTTATTGAGTCAGCATCTTTTCCATTCAAAAGTCTTTTCGATGTTTGTTTCTCAAAATGAAGACCTGTTTCCCTTAAAGCTTCTTTCCTCCCGTCACAAACACTGTGCTGCTGGTTGGGCTTCTCCTGCTGATTTCTCTTCTCCTTTACCTCAGAGGAGAACCAGGCTGTGTGGGGGACTGACCTGCAGGGATTTTAAAAAGAAAGTCATTATTTACCCCCCAAAGTAACAGCATCTTATTCATAAACAAGCATTAAAACACAGAGTCCATGAAAAGGACAGATAAACAGAAGTAAATCCGGGCTGCACTAACAACAAAAAGCAGAAATCAACGGACCCCACAAGAAAGAAGGAAAGCTGCTTTCAAACCGGTTAAATAGAAAAGTCACATTCACAAATAATTCACGTAATAAAACAGATTGTTCATTAGAATAATCCATTACACTTCATTCCACGACATTTACGCTCGCTTATCTGGAGTCGGGTCGTCGTGGCAGAAGGGTAAGAAGAGTATTCCACACATATCAGTCTCCAGCATCACTCTCCAGCTCATCTAGGGGATCCCAAGGTGCTCCTAAGCCAGATGAGATTTGAAGACCCTCCCTCCATTCTGGGTCTCCTCCTAGTTGGATGTGTCAACCTCCAAGAGAGGTTTCCTGGATTCTTAATCAGTACAACCTCAACTGGATCCTTCCAACGTGATGGAGCACCAGCTCCAGTCCCAGCTCCCTCCAGATGTCAGAGCTCCTCACTTTGCTTCTCAGGCTGAGCCCCGCCCCCTTACGACCTTCTTCTGTCAGTCTCTACCCAGATCTCATGACCATAGCTGAGGGCTGGAACATACAAGGACCGGTAAACTGAGAGCTTTGAACTGCCTGTCCGGGCCTCGACCCCAACCCAGAGGAATCAATGCACTGCTTTCTGGCAGAGAAGCATGTCTTCAGATCTGGAGGTTCTTAAGATCAACGACTGCTGAGGTGAACAGAACCGCATCATCTTCAAAATGCAGTAATGCAATTCTAAGTCCCCCAAACTGGACACTCTCCTCAACTCCCCTTCACCTTGAGATCCTGTCCAGGAATATCAGGAACAGAATCTACAAGGGACAACTGTGGTGGAGTCCAACACTCACTGGAAACATGTCTGACATCTTGCTGGACGTAGGGGAACTTTGACTCCCACCACCACCGTACAGGGTCCAGATGGTTCTTACCACTGGACCCACTCCTGGGGGGTACAACACAATTACAATAATCCTCCTTATCAAAACCAAAATAATCTAAACACCAAATTTCCGTTTAACTAATTACATGAAACACCTGAACTAGGTAACCCAGCCCCCCTCTGAAGTGGCAGGCTATTGTTCCCTTCCTGTATTTAGGACCACTGCTTCCTGCAACCATTTTCCTCAATCTGGACCTCAGCAGCAGAAGGATAAGAGTGGACATAATTTAAAAGTGACTCTGATATGTACCTTCTAATGCTAAAACACTTCACGGATAAATCATCTCCAAGTCCTGCATGAGTCCCATCTCCTCCAGCGAGTATTTGAGAAGTAGATTCATCACAAAACGTCATTACATGTTACTGTGTGCCTGATGTCAGTGCGGTACATCGGTGTCAGTGTCCTCACACTCAGAGAAAGAAAAAGCACCAGAGTCTGAATCTTAGTTTGTTTGGATAAGGGTCAGGGGAAAGTGGCTTGTGGTTCTGGCCACTGCTCTATGTTGTACTTTGATCTTTACCACAAAATAAGAGGAGAAGTTGAAGAGAAGATAGATGTGGAAAGACGGGTCCACGATGTGGAAACGGTCCCTTATCAGTTGTGCAGAGTTTCTACAACGGAAACATAAAGTGCTCAGTGCTTTTATCTCCAACACCCACAAACCTACCGCCTCTGCTGCTCCCCGTCCCTGCGCTCAATAAAACGTGTTCTCCACTCCAAGGAGAGTTTTCACACCCAAAGGCTTAAATGGACAATTGATTGTTAACTAAGAGAAGGAGAGAAGTGAATGTTTTATGGTGGCCTTGACCGTGAATGAAGTCCAATCACAGAGAGGGGCTCCTCTCTCCGGCTGCTGAAGGTGTTCAGAATCTATCATAATGATTAGCTCGATCAAAGTGACCCGCTAATGTAGCCAGGGACATGAGTCGCCTCACGGGACGCAACCACTGGTCCTCTGGTAGGGATTTAATGTGATGAGAAAGACATGCGCTAGTGGGCTAGGACTAAACACGTGAACAAAACAAAGAAACATTGATGGTCAAGCACCGCAAAACACACTGCTTCTATTAGAGAGAGAGAGAGAGAGAGAGAGAGAAAGAGAGAGAGAGAAACCGACAGAAGGAGAGAGAGAGAGACAGAGAGAGAGACAGAGAGAAAGAGAGACAGAGAGAGAGACAGAGAGAAAGAGAGAGACAGAGAGACAGAGAGAGTCAGAGAGAGATTTGATTTAAAAAATAGCTTTATTTTACTATTTAACAGGACAGTATAACATTAGTCATTTTTGTGTGAACTGAGACTCATTGTATAGTCTCAACATTTATGAAAACACAGGGTTAAATGTCAGCTTCCCCTCCACCACAGAACAAACGGTTTCATTTGAACACCACTGAGATGAGAATTCTTGGACATTCTTCATGAGTGAGTAAAAACTGAAATCAACTTTTACTCTTGCTCTCACCAAGGACACAAACATTGGCAGCAGGGTTTCAGCTAAACCGTTTTCCATCCTGTTTTTCCTGCTTTTATAAATTGCCAACTTGGCCTGTCCCACTAAGAAATTTAACAACTGCCACTTTTTTGCATTTTCTGTTTCATGTCCGGCTCCAAAGATGAAGGCGGTGTCAGACCAGCTCACGCCACAGCTAGAAAACACAGTTCTCAGCGTTTTAAAAAGAGACTCAAGTCTGTCACACTCCAAGTAACAGTGGACCCCTGTCTCCGTTTCCTGACAGAAGGGACACTTGGTGGATACTGCAGGGTCTATCTTTGCCACAAAAGTGTTCACAGCCAACGCTCCATGTAAGATTCACCACTGCAGGTCACCTGACCTCTTGTTGAGAGGTGCCTTATAGAGCAGCCTCCACACAGGTTTACAGTCCTCTGGAACCTGTAGTCTTCCTCTTTACACAGTGTCTCTCCTCCCACTCAGCTTCTTCTTGTTTAAAGCCTGCACACAGTATCTGCAGAGAGCTTTGCTGGTCAGGAAGTACAGGTTCACCGGTGCAGAAGACTTGTAGAGCAGTAGCGGTCCAGACAGCCCGGTATAGTCAATCTCCATACCCAGCTCAGGGAAAGGATCTCCTTCATCTGGAGTCTCTGCTCCAGTCGTGTAATCCTTTAGCATCTGTAGCTCCTCACTCAGTAGTTCTTTTTCCCATTTGTTCAAAATGGCTCTGGTGTGGCGAGCAGACCTCAGGCCAAGCAGAGAAGCCACTGCTGCTGTGTCCTGAAATCCTGGACCTGCAACGTCCACTATACTTCTCAGCTTGACCGCTCCGGCTGAACACAGCCGTTGAGTGAGAGCAGGTCTGCTGTCACTCTCAGCGTCCAGTCTGGCCCCATAGACCAGAGGCTCTTCCAGGAGCCAGAACAGTGAAGTAGCGTGTTCCAGTCTCTTCCATTTAAAACGAGTCCACGCTCTGAAAAGTCCCGCATAAAAAGGAGGCAAGTCACACAAACGAATAAAACTGAGATCTGTTAAAAACAAAGAGGTGTCCAATCCCAGACCTGCTACCCTTCTTAGGATGATGCTTGTGGTCTGTTTCCAAACCACATCATCGTTTCCTGTGAGGTACTTTTGTACAAATTGTAACCTGAACGCCGCTGTTCTGCTCTCCAGGTGGACTAGACCCTGACCCCCTTCTTCCTTTGGAAGGTAGAGTACACTCTGTGGGATCCAGTGGTAATGACCCCAGAAGAAATTTACCAGCACTGTTTGGAGCTTTTGTAGAAGACCAGGAGGGGGTTCTGTACATTTCAGCTTGTGCCACAGAGTCGATGCCACCAGGTTATTAATGATCAGCACTCGTCCTCTGTAGGACATCTGCGGCAACAGCCACATCCACCTGGCCAACCTCGCTTCAAACTTCTCCACAACTGCCTCCCAGTTTTTCTGAGTCGTGTCGTTGTCTCCTACATAAACCCCCAGGTACTTAAAGCCCCCCCTCTTCCAGTTTAAACCCCCTGGCAGTTGAGGGAGACCTGAAGACCAACTTCAGGCTAGTGCCTCACTCTTTGTCCAGTTGACCTTTGAAGCTGATATTTTTCCAAATGTTTCAACAATCTTACCCAACTGGTTGACATCCGTCTGGTCTCTCACAAACACGACAACGTCATCTGCATATGCAGATAAAATGAGGCGTGTGTTAAAATCAGACAACATCAAACCATTAACACAAGAACGAATGTTGTGTAACATGGGTTCAATAGACAGAGCGTAGAGCATACCGGACATCGAGCAGCCCTGTCTGATTCCTCTGGTCACGTCAAATGGTTCACACAACCTACCATTGATTTTCAGTACACTCTGAATATTCTCATACAACACCTTAATCATGGCAATAGTTCCAGGGCTGAGGCCAAACCTTTCCAACACTCTCCAAAGGTAATGGTGCTCAACCCGGTCAAATGCCTTTTCTTGGTCTAGAGAAACCAGACCAGCATCATAGCCCAATGAACCAGAGACCTCCAGAACATCTCGAATCAGTGACACGTTGTCAATAATGGACCTGCCAGGCACACAGTACGTTTGGTTTGTGTTTAACCTGGTCCATCACCTTCTTCAGTCTGTTAGCGAGGACTTTCGACAGCAGTTTATAGTCCGTACATAACAGAGACACAGGTCGCCAGTTCTTTATGTCCTGAAGGTCACCTTTTTTAGGCAACAGTGTCAGAACTGCCCTCTTGCAGCTCTGAGGTAAAGACATCTGAAAGAAACTTTCTCTGAAGACCTCCAAAAAGTCTTCACACAATTCATGCCAAAATGTTTTATAAAACTCGGCAGGTAGTCCATCAATTCCAGGGGCCTTCCCCCCCTGCATGCTCTGCAGGGCTGTGAACAGTTCCTCAGCCGTCAGAGGACTTTCCAGCTCTTTGTTGGCTTCCTCTGGGACTCTGGGCAGCCCACTACAGAAGGAATCAAATGTCTCGTCATCCTCAGTGTACTCACTGCGATACAGGTGGGAATAGAAATCCACAGCCCTCTGCCGGACCTCACTGGCCTCCAGCAGCGCTCTGAAAGCGAGACCGGACCAGTGCACCCTGTACTTTAGAACCAAGCAGGTCAGCCAGCAAGGCTTTTTTGGACTTGAGATCTTCAATACAACCTCTGTTTCCTGTGGTTTCTGCAGAACTCTGTAGTTCCACTATTTCACTCTCTAGATCCCTCATAGATTTGGTGATGTCACGAGAGATATTCAAAGTGTACTGCTGACAAAGCTGCTTGATCTCCACTTTCCCTCGATCCCACCACTGGTTTAGTGATGTAAACTCTTCCTTTCTACTCTGAAAAACTCTCCAAAAAAATGTGAAAGTTTCTCTGAAGTTTACATCTAACAACAGAGCAGTGTTGAAGTGCCAGTAAGCAGACCTATTTTTATATTTGCAATAAAAACCTCACACGTTACCATGGAGTGGTCCGAGAAACCCACAGGCAGAATTTTACATTTTTTAAAAATGCTGAAATGATGCCTGAAGCAGTAGAACCGATCTAGTGTGGCCATAGAAAGAAAGCCCTCCCTACTTTGGGCCCATGTGTACCGTCTTCTTTCTTGATGCGTTTCTCTCCACACGTCGGTTAAAGTGTGTGTTTCCATCATCTGCTTCATCACACGTTTTGAGGCAGAGTGAGGTTCTATGTGGTTTCTGTCTAGCTGGTCTTTCTCTGTACAGTTAAAATCTCCCGCTAAAAACAGATGCTCTTCTGGCCCACATTGACTTAAAACTGTGTCTAGCTGGTTTAAAAACTGAACTCTGTCTGCTCCGATGTTCGGAGCATAAACATTTACAAAGACCAAAGTGAACTGTTGATACTTGGCTCTGACCAACAACAGTCTGCCTTTCACTTTCTCCTCCACGATATGAGACTCCGGTATGAGATCCTTGGAGAACAGGATGGCCACTCCTCCACTGGTTGTAGTGAAATGTCTTAAAACCACCTCACCGTCCCATTCTCTCTTCCAGTCCGTCTCATTGACCGTGTCACTGTGGGTCTCCTGGACCATCATCACGTGGAGACCTTTCAGTTTCACCAGCTCAAACAAACATGTTCTTTTCTTCACATCTCTGGCTCCATTTACATTTAATGTGGATATTTTAAAACCACTCATTATTAGAGATGTGAGGATAAACACACATGATAGTACAGATAGGAAACAGACCGTCTTATATCTTCTCTGAAGACTCATCGTGATTCAGGTCTTGTCTGATTTTCACCACAATCTTCTTGAGTCTGTAGATTTCCTGATCTGTGTATCCTCCCTTTCCTTTACTGCTCATCTGAACTCTAGCAGACTTTACAAACAGTTCCTTGTCAGGAAAGTAGTCAACAATTTGGACTTTCTTCATGTTCTTTGTAGTTTGTAGGAACTTCTTAATCTGTGGCACACCAAACACTTTTTCCTGTTGTGTTTTGGCAGACCACACAATCCTCTTCTTCATCCTCCTCATCCTCCATACTGTTTTCTAACTCAGGGATCTCGTCTTCCTGCTGAGTCTCGTTTACATTTTTAACTGTTCCTTTCTTGGCCTGAGAGCCTCTGATGCTTTTTGACTGTTTTCTTTTCAGAATGGGAGTTCTGATCTCTTTTACTTTCTCCACCAGCTGCTCCTCCACCAGCTGCTCCTCCACCAGCTGCTCCTCCTCCAGCTGCTCCTCCACCAGCTGCTCCTCCTCCAGCTGCTCCTCCTCCAGCTGCTCCTCCTCCAGCTGCTCCTCCACCAGCTGCTCCTCCACCAGCTGCTCCTCCTCACTCTCAGTAACCGTGATCTCAGCTACTGCTGCTCCTTCACTTGTTACCACTATCTCCTGTTCTCCTCCTGCCTCTTCCACACTGCTGTCATTATTTCTTTCGTCTAACTCAGTGGTTCTTAACCAAGGTTCGATCGAACCCTAAGGGTTCGGTGAGTCGGTCTCAGGGGTTCGGTGGAGCCTCCGCCGCGGAGGTCAAGACACCCCCGACTCATCGTGTCAATTCGTGATGACACGCCCCGCTTGGCCATCACTGGCTGCAGATGATAACGTTACTTTGCTCGGCCAATCAGTGCTGCGGGGAATTAAGTGCGCTCTGTAGTCAACGTGTGACTGTGGTGGTAGTACGTCGTGTGATTTCTTTCTTGATATTTTAATCCATGCTAACTATGTCGAGCAAAAAAAGAAAGTGGTCGGGCGAATATGTACAACATGGAATCACTTGTATCACGGAACGTGATGGGACCCAGCATCCTATCTGCATGATTAGCAATGCCAAGTTGAGCAACTCTAGTCTCGCACCAGCAAAACTAAAGGAACACTTCTTGAAGCTGCATGGAGATGGGGAATACAAGAACACAACCCTTGCTGCATTCAAGGTGAAGAGAGCAAGATTCAATGAAAAGGCTACTCTGCTTGCTTTTGGATTTGTACCCATTAACAAACCGTTCCTTACAGCATCGTACGAAGTTGCTTACCTGATCGCAAAGCAGGGCAAGCCACACACCATTGGTGAAACACTCATAAAACCAGCTGCGTTAAAGATGGCAAATCTGATACTCGGAACAGCGGCCGAAGGAAAATTATCCCAAATTCCTCTTTCAAATGACACCATCAGCGACAGAATAGAGAATATGAGTAAAGACATCTTGGCTCAAGTAGTCGCAGATCTGATTTCAAGCCCGGCAAAATTCAGCCTTCAACTCGACGAGTCCGCAGACGTTTCTAATCTAAGCCAGCTTGCTGTTTTTGTGCGCTATGTGAAAGACGACATGATAAAAGAAGAATTTTTATTTTGTAAGCCTCTTACAACAACAACTAAGGCAGCCGATGTGAAGAAGCTTGTGGATGACTTCTTCAGAGACAACAATCTTTCCTGGGATATGGTTTCTGCAGTTTGTGCGGACGGAGCTCCAGTCATGCTGGGAAGAAAGTCTGGTTTTGGCGCGCTAGTAAAAGCCGATGCACCACACATCATTGTCACGCATTGTATTCTGCACAGGCATGCGTTGGCAATAAAAAACCTTGCCTCCAAAAATGGCAGAAGTATTAAAAACTGTAGTGGAATGTGTGAACTATGTGCGAAATAGTGCTC
>JBBDHG010000321.1:347500-365695 GCA_037951165.1 Lophius americanus
TACAACAGTCAGGTGGTGAAGAAGACACATTCCATCTTGTCTGACCACACACACCCTCTTCATCAGGAGTTTGAATCCCTTCCCTCTGATACTCGCTTCAGATTCCCCTCAGGTCCAAACGCTCGTTCATCCCCGGAACCATCAGCCTTCTTCATGTTAGGAACAGGAGGTAATGTTTGGGTCCAACAGGTGGAGTGACTTCAGCCCCCAAAGCTCTGCGTTGTACAAACGGCCCCCCTGATTGAACAACAAATTAAATATGAAGTTTCTCCTAAGAACAGTGTTTTCTTCGCAACAAAAAAG
The DNA here is from genome assembly GCA_037951165.1 of Lophius americanus. Classification (NCBI taxonomy): domain Eukaryota; kingdom Metazoa; phylum Chordata; class Actinopteri; order Lophiiformes; family Lophiidae; genus Lophius; species Lophius americanus. The sequence continues at coordinate 347,804 of JBBDHG010000321.1, forward strand.
AAAACGCCCCCATGAACTATATTAGTTTGATATAAACGAGCTAGATCTCCTCCAGTCGATTCATCTGCACCAAATCTGGACTAAATCGGACCAACGGTTGAGAAATAATGTCCTGAAATCCTTTGGAGATAAAGCTCCCCCTAGTGTTGGAAAAAACTACCAGCTTTTCCCAAAATCAATCCAGTTCTTCCTCGCACGGAGGTCTATGTGGTTGTAAAATTTGAAAACGATCCATGACACAGTTTTGTAGTTGAAGCATTAACAAGGAGGTTCTGCGGCGGTGGCGTTGATGACCCCTGACCTTTCGGAGACCTTTCGGAGACATAGGTGTCTGATGCGTTTTCAAGAATAATTAGAGTACTAGAAGTGATGCTGATGACCAGATGTGGAGGTGTAGATTATCCCGTAGTTCAGAATCATTAGATCCTTTTTTTTCCCCTGGCAAAGAAGCTGCCACTGAAGGCCCGGTCGGCCCAGAGTGCCAGTCTGGTTCTAGGCACCAGTAGAAGCTGATGGTCCAAAGACCTCAGCAGGTGACGGGAGCATGAAGGTGCAGCAGGTCTGACGGGTAAGTCAAGGCTAGTTCATCTAGGCGTTGGGTTGGGTTGGGCGAGATGTGTTCTGTCTGGTCCGGTCCACATTCTGAGATGCAGTAGCTCAGCCCAGAACAACAAGAAGCATTGGTGACCCACTCCATCAGAACGCCCCTAAAACGCCACACACGTCAGATGTAACGCTTGGTTTTTTGAGACATCTTGATTATCAACGATAATAGTTCTTTACTCTAAACCCTGACGTGAAACCCAGATACCTGCAGCGCACAGGTCCTCCACCAGGGGGCAGCAGGGCTGCAACAGAAGACCCTCAAACCAGACATCCCAGAGGCTGTCAGTCACCAGTTGACCCCATGTGATTTTTCAAAACTATTTTTGCCAATTCTTTTAAAGTTACGCTGAGAAAAACATTAAGACTGTGTCTGATACTTCAATATGAATAATTAAAGGATGAATGCTGCGTATAATCAGTTTAAATTAACTAACTCATTATAGAGTAAAACCATGTTTAAATGTTTACATTTAGTAGAGCAGGCTTTAATGAAATGATTTTTGTGAGTCCATGTATTACAATCTTATTGTATTTTATGCATTATACATTCTAATAAGTTTAAATGTCAGAGATAAGAGGAGACATTTAAATATTGGTAGCAGATGTGATGTTTTTTATGTAAAACCTGTTGATGATGATCAGGGAGTATTTAGCGTTTTCCAGCGTTTATTTGTTAATAATTGTCTCTTTTTTCTTTTCTTTTTTTACAGTGACCTTCACTTAAATATAAGTAATAAAAGTAAAAAGTCTTTTACTTATATCATGAACAAATGTACTTTCACGAGTTTATTATGGACAAAATATTATCGATTCAAAGAATCGTTTAATTGTTTAAAAAATGTGCTTTGCATGTTTTCGCTAAAAAAGTAATAATAACAGCAATAATAATAATAATACAAATAATAGCAATAATAATAATAATGGTAATAATGATATAAATAGTAATAATGATAATAGTAATAATGAAAATAAAAATAATAACAATAATAATAATAATAATAATAATGTTTATAATAATAGTAATAATAATAGTAAGAATGAAAATAAAAATAATTACAACAATAGTAATAAAAATAATAATAATAAAAAAGTAGTAATAATAATAATAATAATAGTACTAATAATACATTCAATTAATGAATGCCTTTTAAGAAACAAGCAGAGCAGAAAATGAAGAGTTGCATAAAATGAGACGGTGCTGGTTCTGAGCTTAGAGGATCACCGAACACAATCTGACTTCTGTGTCTTTAACTGGAACGATTCGGAGAAAGTGTTCCACATTCCTGCAGTCTGTTAGAGTTAGTCTCCGTCCAGAGCTGCTGGTCATCTAAGGGGCTCTGTGAGGAGACGTGGAGCGTCCTCTGAATGAAGGACTGCCTCCTCGTCTCACGCTGAGACTTCTGAACAATGTGATGTGTTGAAAGGAATGATTGAACAGAGAGAATGTTTGACATTTCAACTGTCAAAGAATGAACCGCCCTGTTTTCATTCTGCTACTGAGCCCTGAGATCATGAACTCATCACGCGACAGGACGGGCGGAGATGGTGGTCCGTTCAGTTCTGCTGTAACCTCCGAACCAACACAAGGACATCACAATGGAAGCAAGGTCAGTGGGGCGAGCAGGTCTTCTGGTAGGGGGTGTATCGTTACCATGGATACACTGGTGAGTGAGGAGGGAGATCTTATAATCAATCCTGGTGGAGATGGAAAGACGATGAAGGGAATGAAGAACGGGGGTGATGTGTTGGTGTTTACACTCTCATCAGGATCCTTGTAGATGTTTTGAACATACCGAAGTCTTTGAAGACTTTTATCGGGGATCCCGATGAGAAGTGAGTTACAGTAATCCAGTCTGGAGGAGACAAACGAGGAGTTTGGAGATATTTCTGAGAGGATGAAAGGAGATGTTGCAGGTGTGGTTGATGTGGGATTCAAAAGTGAGTTGAGGGTCGAATCTTACGCCGAGGTTGGTGACTGATGAAGAGAGACTGATGCAGTCGGCATCTGCGTCCAGGACCTCATGTCCGGTCACATGTCATCACTGCTAGTGGTCCAAATGGTTCCGTCCTGTGAAACCCTTTTTGACTTTGTTTGAAAAGTAAACAAGCTTTTAACTGTTATTATCATTATTATAATTGTGATCTTTATGACAAGAGAGGAAATCAGGTTTAGTTGTGGATTCAAAGAAACTGAAAATCATAAATGTTCGATTTTAATGCTGACGATCTAAATAAACTATGAGTTTATTTCATAGCTGTAGCTCCAAAAACGCACACGTGGTCAAGTGTGACCAACCAGGGAGAAGGAGAAGGAGGACCTCTGCAGGCGGGATGAGGTGGTGCACGCCCACCTCCACATCAGATGATGTAGATGATGAAGATGATGAAATCTCCATCGTGATATAAATACACACACTGTCTGCGAAGAGTTCACATGTTTATGCAAATGAAGGAAAAAGTCTGATGTAAGAGATTTCCTCACCTGAGGAGGAGCTTTAGGTCCGGAGCTCTTCAACATCACTGCAGGAGAAAGAGGAGCAACAAAAGATGTCCGTCAATCATCAGCCCGTCAAAAAGTCTAGTAGTACTAGAGTAGTAGTAGTAGAAGTAGTAGTAGTAGTACAAGTAGTAGTAGTAGAAGTAGCAGTAGTACAAGTAGTAGTACAAGTAGTAGTAGTAGAAGTAGTACAAGTAGTAGTAGTAGTAGTAGTATAAGTAGTAGTAGTAATAGTGGTAGAAGTAGTAGTGGTAGTAGAAGCAGTAGTACAGGTAGTAGAAGAAGTAGTAGTATAAGTAGTAGTCGTAGTAAAACTAGTAGTGGTAGGAGAAGCAGTAGTTCTAGAAGTAGTAGAAGACGTGGTTATAGTGGTGGTTTTAGTAGAAACAGTAGTAGTAGTAGTAGTATTAGTAGTAGTAGAATTAGTAATAGAAGTAGTAGTAATAAAATTAGTTGTAGTAGTAGAATTAGTAGTAGTAGTAATAGTAGAAGTATTATTAGAAGCTGTAGTAGCAGTCGTGGTGTTAGTAGTAGTAGTTCAAGCAGTAGTAGTAGTGTAGGAAGTAGTAGTAGTATTAGTAGTAGCAGAAGTAGTAGAAGTAGTCGTAGTAGTAGCAGTAGCAATAGTAAAAGTAGTAGTGGTAGTAGAAGCAGTACAACATGTAGTAGTATTAGTATGAGTAGTAGTTGTAGTAGAAGCAATAGTACAATTAGTCGTAGCAGTAGTAGTAGTATGAATAGTAGTAGTAATAGTAGTAAAAGTAGTAGTGGTAGTAGAAGCAGTACAACAAGTAGTAGTAGTAGTAGTATTAGAAGCAGCAGTAGTAGTAGTAGTAGTATTAGAAGCAGCAGTAGTAGTAGTAGTATGAATAGTAGTAGTAATAGTAGTAAAAGTAGTAGTGGTAGTAGAAGCAGTACAACAAGTAGTAGTAGTAGTAGTATTAGAAGCAGCAGTAGTAGTAGTAGTAGTATTATTAGAAGCAGTAGTAGCAGTAGCAGTAGTACAAGTACTAGTACAAGTACTACTGCTACTACAACAGCTAATCACTCCAGTTCTTCCTCACACTAAGATCCGTGTGGGTATAAAACGTGAAAATAATCCATGAGACAGTTTTTGAGTTATGGCGTTAACAAGGATCAACGGCGGCGGTGGCGGTGGCGGCGGCGGCCCACAGGAAATGAAGGAATGAATAAAAAGGACATTGTTCCTGATAAAACGTTTATTTGTAGTTTTTACAGAACTCAAAAGCAGCTTTTGTTGACAAACAGACTAAATTTCCGTGAGTTCTGCTCATTTACATTGAAAGTTTGGAGTGTCCCTGTTTGAAATAATCTCCAACAATCCTCTTTTTACAGTGTACCCTCCGGCACCAGAATCAGACACATGAACCCGACTCATAGCAGCTTGGCCGTAAAGTGAAGCCGGGCCTGACCTGAGAGGTTCTGGAAAATTTGGACTCTGCAGTCTGGGAACGGAAACATTTTAGCGTTACTGGGCTTTTGGGTTAAAGAAAAGTTCCACTGAGTGTTTCTGCTGGTAAGATCCATCCCGGGTCAGAGTTCTACAGATGCTGTGAGCCTATCACAGAACTCTTCACCCACAGACAGGAGGAGGAGGAGGAGGAGGAGGAGGAGGAGGAATGGTGTACACCTACCCGTCAAGTAGCTGTCCATGGACGGCGATGTGTTCTGATTCCAGCTGTGGCAGCAGAAGAAGAGGAGCCAGACCAGGAGCGTGGCCAGCACCAGAGCCAGAACCCAGAGGAGCTGGGCCACAGCTGGGCTAACAGTGACAGTCCCGGCTGACAGGAGGTCCATTCTGGCAGACGGCGAACACAGAAGAAGAACTCAGACTGGTTCCAGCAGCAGCTGGGCTCAGGAGGGGCCCGTTTGAGCTCTCGCTACCGGGCCTTCAGCAGCAGCAGCAGCAGCCACAGATGGATCCCAGCTGTTCCAGAAGGAGCTCAGAACCAACCTCAACCCACGTCAGCTCACTGCTGTGTGTGTGTGTGTTCCACAGATCCTGGTGTGTGTGTGTGCACAAGCACACAGCTCGTAGGAGTGGCGAGGAGTCAGAGCGGCTGGCACGACTGTAGGCCACGCCCCCAGCTGAACATCTGAAGGAGGCCCCAGGCCTACAGAGAGGCTGCAGGTTGTGGATCTTGACGGTCTCCTCTGACGGTTCTACGGGCGTAGAATCTTCTCACGTTCGCTCAGATCAAATATTAGCTGAGAGGCAGACGGCGCCCGGCTTCACTCAGCAGGTGTGGTTAAATATTTGCAGCACGAGCAGAAGCGACTCTTACATCATTTAATTCATTCATTATATAATAATAATAATAATAATAATACATTTAATTTATAATGCACTTTACATTTGGATCAAATCTCAAAGTGCTACAAGGCAAAAGCAGATAAAAGCATCAATAAAAAAAAAATAAATAAATAAATAATAATAATAACTATACAAAAACGTGACCAAAAGCATTAATGTCAATTACAGTTATAGGTTCTGCTAAAAAGGAAAGTTTTAAGTCCTTTTTTAAATGTGTCAGTCGTCTGTGGAGCCCTCAGATGGTCAGGGAGGGCATTCCACAGACGAGGGGCAGCAGAACAGAAGGCCCGATCTCCCATGGTGCTGAGCTTAGTCCGGGGAAGGAGGAGGCGGTATGACTGGGTAGAACGGAGGGATCGTGTCGAGGTCAATGGGGTGAGTAGTTCTTTCAGGTAGGGGGGTGCGTTACCATGGTTACACTGGTGAGTGAGGAGAGAGATCTTATAATCAATCCTGGTGGAGATGGGAAGCCAATGAAGGGAATGAAGAATAGGGGTGATGTGTTCGTGTTTACGAACTCTCATCAGGATCCTTGCAGCAATGTTTTGGACATACTGAAGTCTTTGAAGACTTTTATCAGGGATCCCGATCAGAAGTGAGTTACAGTAATCCAGTCGGGAGGAAACGAATGCGTGAACCAGCTTTTCAGCATCACTCAAGGTTAGTGACGAACGGAGTTTGGAAATATTCCGGAGATGGTGAAAGGAGATCTTGCAGATGTGTTTGATGTGGGATTCAAAAGTGAGTTGAGGGTCGAATCTCACGCCGAGGTTGGTGACTGATGAAGAGAGGGGAATGTCGTGACCAGAGAAGGTAATACTGGTTATGGAGGAAGACTGGGTCTGATGAGGGGTGCCAATTAAAATAGCTTCGGTTTTGGAGCTGTTCAATTGGAGAAAGTTGTTTTTCATCCACACCTTTATCTCCTCCAGACAAGTGCGGAGAGTTGACAGGGGAGATGATGAAGATGAGGATGGAGAGGCTGAGGAGGAACATGTGTCAGTTTTTATGTAGATTTGCGTGTCATCAGCGTAACAATGGAATGAGAGTCCATATCGACTGATGACACGGCCAAGGGGGAGCATGTATAGTATGAAGAGAATGGGGCCAAGGACTGATCCCTGGGGGACTCCACAGGTGACGGTGTGTGTCCGGGACTTTGAACTTCCAAGGGAAACGTATTCTGTTCTGTCAGTGAGGTAGGATTTAAACCAGTTTAGGGCGGTGGCAGTGAGTCCAGTGGTGTGATGTAGGCGGTGTAGGAGTATTCCAGGGTCAACTGTGTCGAAGGCAGCAGATAAATCAAGGAGAATCAGGAGGGAAGGTGAACCAGCATCTGCTGCCATCCGTAGGTCATTTGTGACTCTAAGCAGAGATGTTTCTGTGCTGTGGGCGGAGCTAAAACCAGACTGAAAGGTTTCAAAGAGGTTGTTGTATTTGAGGTGGTCCTGGAGGTGGGCAGCAACTACTTTTACCAGAACTTTGGAGAGGAATGGGAGTTTGGAGATGGGCCTTTAATTTGCAAGAACTTCTGGATGGAGAGTAGGTTTTTTGAGGAGTGGTCTGATTATGGCGGCTTTTAGGGCAAATGGAACAAAGCCGGCTTGGAGGGATTGATTTATAACATCGGTGATCAGGGGACTGATGATAGAAGGGTTTTGACCACGACCACCTTGTTGTGGATGATGGAGGAGGTGGAGGAGAAGGAGAAGGTGGAGGTGGAGGAGATGGTGTCTGATGACCACGTCTGACAATCTGACCCGCCTCAGACTGCGGGGTCTGGAGCCTAAACGTAAGTGAGCCTCATCAGGTTAAGCATCAGTTTCCCACAATCCCTCTGTCGAATCAACGGTGCAGTCCCATTCCAGCATGAAGCCCCCAATCCTCTGCATCTTACCACTAATTGAATGTGAAGGTGTGTCCAAAAAACACAGAGAGCTCCGCCACCTGAGCGAAACACCAGCTATCAGAATAAATACGACATCTAGGAGATGGACGTCGGGTCGATTCATCTGCACCAAACTGGACCAAATCAAACAAACGGTTGACAAATTACGGCTCAAGAACTTTTGGAGTTGAACACGTGTCAAGCTCAAGGCCACATCTGGCCCCGCATTAACAATCGTACCCGGACCGCGAGACAATATTTAATTTCTATTAAAAAGCCCGCTGGTATACGGCACAAACAGCGGAGATACTACATATCCCAGAATGCACCGCGAAATCCTGCACGTCGATGAAGAGCGCCAGCGCTTCTCCAGCTCCTGCGTCGTCAGCGTTCATCCAGTCACTCCGATAAACATCAGACTAATCCTTGGAGGAGATGCTGCGGAGAAATCTTTTTTTCATAACAACAATTATTGAACGTGTCAGTAAGTCGCTCGCGCGTGTTAGTAAAAAGAAAGCACGGTTTCATCTAGTGGCGAGGTGCGTTCAGGTCCTCCAGCCGGTCAACGTGTGTCGGGGCTGCTGCGTTAAAAACAAAAAAACACATGAAGTTGTCCACATTTAATGTGAAATACACTTTTATTCTGTTCACGACTGTTTTCTACTTTTACGCTTTTATCGTGACAAGACTGAAATGTCTCCAGTCGTTAAACAACAAACATTTAAAGTTTCATTTTGGGAAGATGGAGGTGGAATACAAGTACACTACAAGATGAACAATTCAGTTTAAGACTAGGGGAGGACATTCTATCATTTGTAGATATCACTATTCCTACAAGAGGAAGGGCAGCTACCGTTTGGGATGAGCTCAAGGCACTTATTAGAGGAACATGTGTTTCTCACAGCTCATGGACGAAGAAAGAAAGCAAACAGAAAATAGATTTATTAGAAAAGAAAATATAAGATAGAGACACAACTGGCCAAGAAATATAAAGAGGAGCAGTTTAGGAGAATCTGTAAATTAAAATTTGAACAACACGAGATGTACAACAAGAAGGCTGAATAGACGTTGTTTAGACTTAAAACTCATTTTTACGAAAACGGGCAGAAGACAGGAAGCCTTGGCTGGACAACTCAAACACCGGGACGCGGGTTTGGCCATCACAGCAATCAGAAAGAATGATGAACTAATTACATCGTCTGCAGAGATTAACACGGTTTTCAGAGATTTTTATCCAGATTTAGATGCATCTAAATATAAAACCAGCCATGACGGTCTGAACACCTTTTTCCAGAAAGTGAAGTTACCAACATTCTCCCAGGAGGAAAGAGAGAGCCTGGAGGTTCCCATAAGAGAAGCTGAAGTAAGAACTTCTATGAGATGCATGAAGACTGGGAATTCTCCTGGTGTAGACGGATTCCCAGCAGAACATCGTTATATTATTATAATATATTGAGAAAACCTTTTCAGGAAGCATTGCTCTACGCATCACACCCAGAATGTTTTAATGAAGCTATAATATCACTTGTACAAAAAAAAAGACAAAAATCAAACAGACCCAGTCAACTATATATCGGCCAAGATATCGGCCCTGAGCTGGACAAGGTTCTACCACAAATTAGTCACAAAGATCAGGTGGGGTTTATAGAAAATAGATCTTCCACTGATAAAATGAGACGGTTATTACAGCGATCCGAAATCAAAAGCAATGCCGGGGTCCCAAGGTCGTTGGTAACTTCTTGTCAAGTGACAAAATTAGACAGAAATTCAATCTGGAGGGACGTGGTCACCTATGGAAATACTCCCGATTGAGACACTATCATCATTCCAAACCCAACCCATGATTTACTGGGATGATACGTTTGCTTGGTGGGTCCTCCACAGCAGAACCACATGGTGCCGGAAAACATTTCCTGTTTCCTGACAGTACTGGCAGAATTTCCCGCCGCGGGTTTTTCCACTCACAGGATTAAAGTGACACAAAAAACATCACAGCATTAGAATCTACTGCCCAGAATGAATGATCAGCCAATACATTAGGACCAGCACGTCCCCTCTGTGTGCTGCTCTGTTATTAGTCCTTCCCCATACTAATAACAGTCATAATTATTCATCACTCATTCTGCTAAAACTTCACTAAAAGGCCTTCAAATAAGAATACAAAATATTTAAATGAGAGGTTCAGTGTTAGCAGTGACCTCTCAGGTCCGTCACAGTTTAGATCTCAGCGCCATGGATTTCACGCTACAGCCTGCAATACTATAAACCGACACGTTTACCTTTATTGATGCTCACCGGCAAACCTTTTGGAGTCATATCCGTATTTGTATCTGTTACTCTGTATTTGTATTTGTATGAATTCTACCGAGTCTGGTGACGGTCCGCCTACCTGTTGCTGCAAGTGTAGCATCACCCGGAGACTTCTGTATCTGTTTGTTCATCGTTGATGTCAGTTTGTTTATCCCTCTTCTTCATCACTACCGCCGTGACACTTTCACCAATAACCGTTGTTGATCACTTTCTGTGTTTCAACAACAGCTCTTTCCACTAGTGGCACTGGAGTTTTCTCCATAAAGTTACTGACTATGTGGGTTAGAAAACGTGGAATGGATTTCAGTCTTCTTCGGCCAATACAGAGAGTCACTGTTCCATCTAGTACTAAAATTTAACTCTTAAATACACAATCTCTCACACACAAATCCTGCCTTATACATGATCACATTCCAAATCATGCCTCACACATGACCACATTCCAAATCATGCCTCACACATGACCACATTCTGGAAAAGTGTCTGGACGTGATGTGCCTTACAGAAACCTGGCAACAACCAGATGATTTTTCTGTCCTGAATGAGACACTCTACCACCAGCTACTCTTACCTCCAGAAAGCCCGCAGCACTGGTCGTGGTGGTGGTCTGTCTGTCATCTACCGCAGTGATTTGGACTTGTCTCCCCTGCCGTTGCCTGAGATCTCTTCTTTTGAATGCCTGGCATTTAATTGTAAACCCCCTTTCTCCATGACCATACTTCTAATCTACCGGCCACCCAAACCAAACCCAGCCTTCATCTCTGAGATGTACAACCTTTTGTCAACATTTTACACAACCTCTGCCAATATTTGAGTTCTTGGAGATATGAACATTCATGTCGACTCCCCTGCATGTCGTTTTGCTTCTGAATTTCTCCAACTACAGGATTGTTTTAATCTCAGGCAACTTGTCGATGTCCCCACCCACCCCATGTGACACACTCTGGATCTAGTCATCACTGACTCTGCTCCTCTCAGCAATCTTCTTGTGTACGATCTGGGTGTGTCCGACCACAAGGCCGTCTCCATGGAGATGTCGCTTGTGTCATCCCTCACTAAGCCCAAACGTCAAATCTACTTCAGGAATTTGAAAAACATCAACTCAGAAACCATGAGAGTCGACCTCCAGCATCTTCTTTCTGCCAACTTTGTATCAGCAAATGACTCAGTAGATTTCTACAATAAATCCCTGAGTAGCATCCTGGATCGTCACGCCCCTGTAAAAACTAGAACAGTCACCTTCTCCCGCTCAGCCCCCTGGTTCACCAGCGAGCTACGGGAAATGAAGGCAGCTGGGCGTGTCCTTGAGCGGCGTTACAAGGCTTCAGGTCTCACTGTCCACAAGCTAGTCTTTGGGGAACACCAAAAGGTCTACTCAAAGTCGCTTAGAGAGGCTCGGTCACTGTTCTACTCCAACATCATTAAAACCAGTCCTGGAAATTCTAAGCAGCTGTTTTCCACTATCAATCATCTCCTTAAACCACAAACTCTCCCACTTACAGAAATTACAGAAGAGCACTGTAATAATTTCATGGCTTTCTTCAAATCAAAAATTGACTCAATCCGTTCTGTCCTTTCTGGTTCCTCCTTTCTACCTACCCAGTCTGCTTACTCACAGTTTGAGATCTCCCAGCCTCTAAAGTGTTTCCCAGAAATCTCACAGCAAGAGGGTGAGGTTATCGTCAGGACAATGAAATCCTCCACCTGTGACCTCCACCCCTTTCCTACAACAAGTGAAAACTAACATCTCTTCCATCAGTCCCCTGATCACCGCTGTAATAAACCAATCCCTCCAGGCCGGCTTTGTTCCATCTGCCCTAAAAGCCGCCATAATCACACTCCTCAAAAAATCTGCCCACCTCATGAAAAACAACTTTTTTCCAATGGAACAGCTCCAAAACCGAAGCAATTTTAATTGGCACCCCACATCAGACCCAGTCTTCCTCAAGAACCATCACCACCTTCTCTGATCACGACATTCCCCACTCTTCATCAGTCACCAACCTCGGCGTAAGATTCGACCCTCAACTCAATTTTGAATCCCACATCAACCACATCTGCAACATCTCCTTTCATCATCTCAGAAATATCTCCAAACTCCTCGTTTGACTCCTCCAGACTGGATTACTGTAACGCACTTCTCATCGGGATCCCCGATAAAAGTCTTCAAAGACTTCGGTATGTTCAAAACATCTACAAGGATCCTGATGAGAGTGTAAACACCCACACATCACCCCCGTTCTTCATTCCCTTCATCGTCTTCCCATCTCCACCAGCATTGATTATAAGATCTCCCTCCTCACTCACCAGTGTATCCATGGTAACGATACACCCCCTACCAGAAGACCTGCTCGCCCCACTGACCTCAACACGATCCCTCCGCTTTACCCACTCATACCACCTCCTCCTTCCCCGGACTAAACTCAGCACCATGGGTGATCGGGCCTTCTGTTCTGATACAGAACAGAAGGGACTTAAAATTCACTTTTTAGCATATTTTACGTAATTGTTATTATATTTATATATATTATTTATGCTTTTATATGTTTTTACCTTGTAACACTTTGAAATTTGATCCAAATGTAAAGTGCATTGTAAATTAAATGTATTATTATTATTATTTTTAAATCCGTGGAAAGAACCACAAATGGCCACCAGATGGCGACGTTTGGCCGCGTGACTAAAATGAGCCGGATAAATCTCTCTAAAAGTTCATTTTCTCTTAATATGTCTGTCTGTAAGGTGCTGTTTGAGTAAAATAATGTTTGGAATACGTGAAATTGTGAAAATGGGTCGTACATTCCTTAAGTTGTGGAGTAAGAGGCGGAAGAAGAACCCACAATCAATGATCACGTTCACCTCTACTGCAATGAACGGGTTCGACGTTAAAAGGAAATGACGTCACAGTGGTCCGTCTTTTTATAGGTCCGCTTTGGTAAGAGCAGAGGTGCTAAATGGACGGAACCTCCAACTCAACTGGCATCTTCCATACCTGTGTAGTAGTGATCGGAAAGTAGATTATCTTTACTGACTCGAGTTTATATGAGTGACTAATCAAAGTGAAGCAGGTTTTTGAGTAATTTAAGTCACTGAGTCAGTCACCCAGAGTGTGTGGAAAATCCATATGTGCACACAAGGTCCACCCTCTCCCAGTTCCCTCTGATTCATACCGCTGAACCCACCGATTGAAAACTGAAAAACGATCCATCTCATTGTGAAAGATCAACAATTCCCCAAAGGGAAACATTTATTTTTCTCTCTCTAATTCACACATAACAAAATTAACTAATCAGGGAAAATAAATAAAAATATAAATGCAAAGGTGCAAAATAAGAATGAATCAAGTTCTAACAGTGTAACATTAGAATAAAAATAACTATGTACAGAATGTAGTTAATGTGTAAATTTAACCCTCTCATCTTCAAAATCAAGCTTCTTCTCTGATTGATAATAAATGCAGATAGCCTAAAGAATGCTGAAATAATGCAATAAAGAAAGATTCAACAGTGCCACATTAGAATAAAATAAGTAAGAGTAGAATGTAGTTGTGCTAACTGAGCGATTTGTTCATTTTGTGAGTGGGGCCGGTCTGCAACTGAGGGAGTCGTTGGTTCACAGCTCATAGCGAGGAGCGAAAAGAGGCCCTGAGTTGAAACGAGAAACCGGAGCTGTAGCTTTACCCACCGGGAAAATATAGACATTAACTTGATATGTTTCTACAAATGCAGTTAGAATAGCAGTCGCACAATAATGACATGTTGTCTGGTCTCTTCTTTGCAGTCGCAGGGACGAGTCAGTGAACGAGTTAACGGGGACGAGTCAGTGAACGAGTTAACGGGGACGAGTCAGTGAACGAGTTAACGGGGACGAGTCAGTGAACGAGTTAACGGGGATGAGTCAGTGAACGAGTTAACAGGGACGAGTCAGTGAACGAGTTAACAGGGACGAGTCAGTGAACGAGTTAACGGTGACGAGTCAGTGAACGAGTTAACAGGGACGAGTCAGTTAACGGGGACGAGTCAGTGAACGAGTTAACGGGGACGAGTCAGTGAACGAGTTAACGGGGACGAGTCAGTGAACGAGTAAACGGGGACGAGTCAGTCAACGAGTTAACAGGGACGAGTCAGTCAACGAGTTAACGGGGACGAGTCAGTGAACGAGTAAACGGGGACGAGTCAGTCAACGAGTTAACGGGGACGAGTCAGTCAACGAGTTAACGGGGACGAGTCAGTGAACGAGTAAACAGGGACGAGGAATCATGACTCACTTGTTATTTGATTTATTTGGTGGTTGTTCAGAATGTTATAATGCATACTGATGATGACGGGGAGAGAGAGTGGAGGAAGGCCGGTATACATGGAAGAAGGGTTGGGAGGGGCATCAAAAACACAAACAAGGGACGGACAGAGAAAGAGAGAAAGACAAGAGTGGGTGTTTTGAGAAACAATGACATGAAGATGACCAAGGTTTGATTTACTGAGACTGTTCAGACATTATTGGATACATCACAGGGTTCATGTAAAATGATACAGGATGTAAGAATACTTCTGAATAAAGGGCTAGTACCTAAAAAGTTCCCAAAACATATTTTGAGAAATTTTATTTTAACTCTTTTTCTTCATACAATTTTTTCCTGATCCCTCCAGTAATACCATTCCTAATATTAAATGACTAAACAGCATCTGTGTGTTAATATTAACCAGAGCCTGTGGTTTGGTGGAGGCACATACACAATGTTCTCACACACACACACACACACGTACACACACACACACAGAGTTGTCAAAATCACAAACGTTCAGAGTAATTTTGACAATATTCTTGTGTAGATATCATTCTTCCAGGAAATCCTCAAATAGTGGAATTAGAATGAAGTCCAGTTTCTTCTGATAAGTCACTTTTCTCGTGATTCTTGAACAGATTGATGAGAAATCCGTGGAAAGAACCAAAAACGGCCACTTGTAATACTCCTTATTTGAGTATTACAAAAATAATATCACTTTTGAGTATTTCAGTTTTTATTTTTATGCAATTTCATGATATGATTTGGTGAAACTTGTACAAGTGTGAACCCATTTCTTTAAAGGTGCAAACCAAGAAGAGCCATCAGGACTGGTTGAATAATTTAATAGACAAGAAATCACACACACACACACACACACACACGAGAACATCATGAAACTATATGAACATTTAAAAAAAACATGCGGTAAAAACAAAGCTGGTATTCTTATTTACTTCCTCTTTCCTAATAGCATTTTGAGCGATTTTAACAAACATACATGAATGACAAATAATATAACATATGTATGTAAGTGATAATATTAGGTCTGTGGATTTAGTCCTGAGGGTCTTTAGTTTGTCATGTGACAGTAGGAGGGTCCTACCTACTGTTAAGGGTCCTTCATGTGAACGGATAAGAACAATAACATTTCTATCTAAACATGAATAATGTGTCACTTTACAGTAAAACACAGGTCTTTGTTCTTTCTCTTATTATTATTATTATTTTAAATGAATATTATTGCTGAAATCTCTTTAACGTCTCAACATTAAAATTGTTCAAACATGTCATGTTTATTCACTCTATCTTTAGTTTAGGTACCAAAAGGAGATTCTCGGGTCTTGGTTCTGCTACCAGCCTTCAACCTACTCTGAGGTCTCACAAAAGCACCGGAACAAAGATTCAGATGATCTCCAGAGAACGTTCTATCAGATTTACTGTGTGAACATTGTACACAACCTGCTACAATGTCAAAATAATGATGGACGGAATCATCTGCTTTTGAAAGGAACCAAAAAAACACATGAGAAAACTTCTGTTGTCTTATTTTTATCTTTATTCCCGAGCCTGCAGTGGGATTTTAGACAAATGTTCTTTTACAAGCACATTCATTCTACACTGCTCAAAAACATGAAGGGAACACTTCAATCAAAGTCCAGACCTCCAGGAGAGAAACGTTCAAGTTGAAAGTCTTTATTGATATATATTAGGTCATTTGTTTAGAAGAGAATGATGCAAGAACGATTCATGGAAATCAATATAAATTCAGTTCATAAAACAACTGTTTATGAAATACAAAGTATTTTGTTCACTTATTTCAAGATCTAAACTGCTTCAATAAATGTGAGGTGCATAAAAGGAGGGAAACAGCAGGAAGACTTCATCCAACGTTCATCTGCTGAAGGCCACACAAGAAGAGATTCAGTGCATCACTGTTCAACATCTCTGCATCTTCAAAGCTCAGACAGGAAAAGACCCTCATCCCTGAATACCAGCAGGAAACATCTTCTAGCAGTGAGCTGAGAAGCTTCAAACGGCCCACAACCCTTTTACCATCTCAGCAGACATTCAAAGGTCATGTTTCAAAACACACTCAAAGGTATATGATGAAGAGAAGAACACTCTGGACTCTTCATCCAGAAAAACCTCACATGATTTGTTTCTACAAGGCTGACATCAAAACAGAATGGTTTCATGGCTTTTAGAGAAATCAAGCAGCAAACTATGAACACAACTGGAAAAGTGATCATGTTGGAGGATCAGAACTAGGATGTGAAGAATGACCCGTTTAACCTGGACAATGTGGTGAGACCGCTCCTTGTTCCAGTCCAACATGAATCCATGAACCTAAAGAGACGACAAGAACAACATTACATCAGAGAGAAGAGAAGAGAATTGATCCATGAGTGTTTGGAGAGTTCAGTTCTATAAAGACACATGTTTCCATTAAATGTCCAGCATTCAGTCATTTCATGTCTGTATTTCATCACAGCAGTGTTTGTGGGACTCTGAGGGACAGATGTTTGTTTCATCAGCTGTTTTTCTGAAGGTTCATCTCTGAATTCTGAGCTGCTGATGTCTTTCTCTTCAGAATCTCTCTTCCCTTCATATCACACAGCTCCACCTTTGTGCTGGAAAACCCACTGAGAGTCAGAGACTTCCTCTCCAAAGTGTCCCACAGGTGGGACAGAGAGTGAAGGCATGGTCTCAGAAGGTTCTTCCACACGTAGTTGAAGGCGTCTCTGTGTAGCAGCAGCTCTTCCTGTCCCACATGAAGATACTCACTGTGTTCAGGGTTCTGGGTTTGTCTTCTCAGCCTCTGGATTCAGTTTCTCACGGAGCTCAGAGCTTCGGTCAGCAGCTGGAGGACAGTTGGCTAAAACACAGAGACGAGTCACTTCACTGCTCACAGTTCACAAGATGTCTCAACATTTTCAGCACACTGTGACTCGGAGCCTGACATCACTTCCTGTTGTCTGAAAAACACCCTGATGCTCTGGGAACTGAAGTTTGCTTCATTTGGACTAAAGGCATCGAGTCAGAGTCAAAGATCAAACCCAGGAGAAAGAGATGGTTTTCTGTTTGGACCTCTCACCTTTCTTCTTCTTGTAAAGTTTCAATCCAACGCCGGCGATGAGGACGAGAGCGAGAACACCCACGGCGGCCCCGGCGATGGCGGTCACGTTAACGGGCTCCTCTGTGGGACAGGAAACAGCAAGAATAGTCAGAACCTGCACAGATGAAGCGGGTCAGAGAAGAACATCCACCGTCAGGCCTCGGTCGTGACTCTTCAGCCCGTTGATGTTTTATGTCATAAATATTGGAGACAAGAGGGAAAAATAATCCTGATTTAACAACGTGAGGAGGAGTTTTAAAAGGTCCTGGATCTGCTCATCTCTCCGGGTCTGCAGCAGAACTTCATGAGTTCATGTCATGTAGAAGAAACAAACACATGTTCCCTCCACCACACAACACACTCTGCAGGAAGTGCAGGACTCTCAGAGTCAAATCAGTGTTTCTCCCGTTCTCCACCTCTGATCCCAGTCTTACCCCAGTTGGTCAGGATCTCCTCTTTGTCCAGTCTGGTGATGATGTCATCCTCCACGCCAAAGAGCTGAAACACACAGTCGTACCTCCTCCAGTCTTCAGGGGAGACCGATGAGAGGTCCAGGTCAACACTCATCTGGAAGGTTCCATCGGGGTTGGGGAGGATCTCTCCGTGCTCCACGTCCTCGTGAAGCTCCTCCCCTTCTTTTCTCCAGAAGAGTGCGGCTCTGTCAGGGTAGAAACCCGTAGCGTGGCAGCTGACTGGAGAGGAGGGGGTCTTCTGGAGGAGAGACACTGAGGGAAGATCTGGAGAGGAGAGACAAGAAGACTTTAGAGGTTCTTCAGGAGGATCTCCTGTAGATCATCATTCCTGTGTGAGGGAACCTATTTAGATGTTTTAGTGACACACACTAGATACACACAAG
>JBBDHG010000322.1:0-42500 GCA_037951165.1 Lophius americanus
TTGAGTTTCACCAGCGAAGGAGATTTTTTGAGTTCATCCGACAAATCTCTTTTACAGTGCAGAGTCAGAGAATGAGCAATGAGCCGTTGGGACGTTAAAGAGCTCAATAAAGACGTTTTAAGATCTTAATCCGGACCCAGTCAGAACAATGTCTCCCGCTTGATTGGACCTGCGTCTTTCCCATCGCAAGGGGATCCACCCCCCCCCCCCCCCCGGGTTCAGCACCTGCTCCTGCGGGACTCTCAGGGTATAATTAGAGGCTGATATGTATACTGGACTTTCCAGGAGTCCTTACGGTGTCTGTGAGGTCCGGCGGGCCCTGTACTGTACTGTGTCAGCCTGAGCCGTGACACCAGAAGTTGTCATCAAGCCACCAAGACGAATTCCTTTACATTTTCCGCTCGGCAGAACCCAGCGGGTCGCACTTGGCACCGGCCGCGTACGTGGGTACGGTTCCCGCTCGGGCCACCCAAGTACCGGCGCTGGTGTTGCTGTCAAAGCATTCAGGATAAAATGCCAACAGGATATTTTATATCTGTGGCGCCGGTACCGCCTGAGAGTGACGGCTGGGTCCAGACGGAGTCGGTTCTGTAGTAACGTCCTGAGAGAAAAGTCCAACAGAACATGTTCTTGTTAAAAGGTTTCATGTGAAAACTGTTTTTATACAAATACAAAAACAAGCAAAAACACGACACATGAAAAAATATAAATAAATACGTGTAATACTGAGAAATATGTAGGTTTAATTCATGCTTATAAATATTATGATAATATTATGATAAGATTGAAATATTATCATTTAATATATTCATATATTATAATAAAGTGCTTATTAACTATATATATTGTCATGTAGTACATATATAGTACATATATAATACATATATAGTACATATAGTATATATATAGTACATATATAATACATATATAGTACATATAGTATATATATAGTACATATATAATACATATATAGTACATATAGTATATATATAGTACATATATAGTACATATATAATACATATATAGTACATATAGTATATATATAGTACATATATAGTACATATATAATACATATATAGTACATATAGTATATATATAGTACATATATAGTACATATATAGTACATATATAGTACATATATAGTACATATATAGTACATATATAGTACATATATAGTACATATATAGTATATATAGTACACATATAGTACATATATAGTATATATAGTACACATATAGTACATATATAGTACATATATAGTACATATATAGTACATATAGTACATATATAGTACATATATAGTACATATATAGTACATATATAGTACACATATAGTACATATATAGTACATATAGTACATATATAGTACACATATAGTACATATATAGTACATATAGTACATATATAGTACACATATAGTACATATATAGTACATATATAGTACATATAGTACATCATATAGTACATATATAGTACATATAGTATAACAATATAGTACATATAGTACAATACATATAGTCATATAGTATACATATAGTACATATATAGTATATATAGTACATATATAGTACATATAGTACATATATAGTACTATATATAAGTATATATATATAGTACATAACAGTATATATATAGTACATATATAAGTAATATATATAATATATAGTACATAATATCAGTACATATATTCGTACATATAGCTTACATATATAGTACACATATAGTAGTCATATAGTACATATATAGTACATATAGTACATATATAGTACATATAGTACATATATAGTATATATAGTACATATAGTACATATATAGTACATATATAGTACATATAGTACATATATCGTACATATATAGTACATATATAGTACATATAGTACATATATCGTACATATATAGTACACATATAGTACATATATAGTACATATATCGTACATATATAGTACATATATAGTATATATAGTACACATATAGTACATATATAGTATATATAGTACACATATAGTACACATATAGTACATATATAGTACATATATAGTACATATATAGTACATATATAGTATATATAGTACACATATAGTACATATATAGTACTATTCTAATACTGGATCCCGGTTTAAACAGATTCCTGCCGTCTCTGATTCTGATGGATTTCAAACATGTGCATAAATTTGGTCCTTGTTAAGATTCTGGTGGAGGATCTGAGGGCCGGTACCGGCGCCGCTCCAGGCCCGCTTTAACCTGCGGCAGGGACTGATCATAAAATAATTTAAATAAAACTCTTCAATGTGTGAGACATGCAGTTTGACAGAGGGGGGTGTCATCTATCGAGACGTTTCATTCTGTGTCTTCATCACATGACCCCCCGACACACACACACACACACACAGACACACACACACACACACACACCTCCCTCGCCTCTTTCTTTAAAATCCTGTCAGCCGACCGTCATGGCTGCTGTCGGCCTTGAAGGAGGTGAAAGGAAAGGTCAGAGAAGTCATGTGACGGGGGTCATGTGAGGGGGGTCATGTGAGGGGGGTCAGAGGT
Source organism: Lophius americanus (assembly GCA_037951165.1). Taxonomy (NCBI): domain Eukaryota; kingdom Metazoa; phylum Chordata; class Actinopteri; order Lophiiformes; family Lophiidae; genus Lophius; species Lophius americanus. Next base: position 2,551 of record JBBDHG010000322.1, read on the forward strand.
CACAGCTTCACCCCGTCCTAAAGTCAGAACCTCTGCTAACCCCAGCAGCACCAGCCTGCTGCAAACGATTGAATCAGTGGATCTCCTGCAGTCAGGCTGAGTGACGGGGCTGATTCCATTTTACCTGGTTCCTGCTTCATCTCCTCCTTTCCTTTCCTTTCCTCCTGCCAAGGATTCTTCTTATAACCTCCGAGAGGGTTCTGTAGCTGCATCTGCCTCCGTCCTCCTCCCATTCAATCCCAGCGCCTCGTAGTTCTCATGCAGACATCTTCATGCATGAATTATTCAAAACCACAGCTGACGTCTTCATCGCTCTTCCCTCTTCACTTCTTAGGACCTGCATAAAGAGTTTTTTTCATTATTATGAGCAGTTTGCTGATGTTCCCTTCTTGTTTCCTCTCTTTCCCTTCTTGTTTCCTCTCCTTCCCTACTTGTTTCCTCTCCTTCTCCTCTTGTTTCCTCTCCTTCCCTTCTTGTTTCCTCTCCTTCCCCCCTTGTTTCCTCTCCTTCCCCTCTTGTTTCCTCATTCCCCTCTTGTTTCCTCATTCCCCTCTTGTTTCCTCTCCTTCCCCTCTCCTTCCCCTCTTGTTTCCTCTCCTTCCCTTCTTGTTTCCTCTTGTTCCTTTCTTGTTTCATCTCCTTCCCTTCTTGTTTCCTCTCCTTCCCCCCTTGTTTCCTCTCATTCCCCTCTTGTTTCCTCTCCTTCCCCTCTTGTTTCCTCATTCCCCTCTTGTTTCCTCTCATTCCCCTCTTGTTTCCTCTCCTTCCCCTCTTGTTTCCTCTCCTTCCCCTCTTGTTTCCTCTCCTTCCCCTCTTGTTTCCTCTCCTTCCCCTCTTGTTTTCTTTCATACCTCCTTTCTGTAACCTGCTTCCTTCACTTCTTCCTTAGAGGAAATGCTAGAACGCGGAGAACTGAACGCTCCTTTTGTTGAAACGAGGTGAAACGGTAAAAACGAGTCGAGTCTCATTTGTACGAATGGAAAATCAAACATTCCAGGAGTCACCGCTCCTTCCCAGACAACTGCGGCCCCTCCTCCATTATGTTGCAGGAGCAGAGCCCAAAGGTCAAAGTTGACTCCTCTATTGAGCCATCAGACGGAGGCGGGGGTGACGACGGCCTATTGAGCGGCCGACAGCCAGAGCCAATACCGTTGTCCTCCTGCTGCAGAGGGTTGAAGGGGTTTTATTGTGTTCATGCTAAACTGTGGCCAAATAAAAGCCCAGAATCTGATGATTGTGTTTCGCTGCGTCGGATCCTTCAGGGCTAAACTCATTTTTCAGCCGCCATTTGACAGTTTTTGGCGCCGCGCTCTCACGTTTTAAGACTCGGCTCCCTCCAAAGAGGAAAAAATCCTTTTATTTCCACTCTTGGATTGTCACTCTCTCTCTCTACTTACTTCCCTCCCCTGTCGCTTCACCTAAAAACACGTCACGCGTCTCTAAAGACGAATTATTCCAATTTCTTTTCTCCTTCCGATTCTCTTTGTTCCAATCGTCCGTTTTTTTTTTTCTTTCTTCTGGTCTGCGGCGATGCGACGCCATGCGGATCCAAACTGAGGGAACAGATGCCCAAACTTTGAAGGTTCTAATAGGCGGCCCTCAGGACCGCTTCTATCCGTTTGCACTTTCTCCGCGGGTCAAATTAGACAGTAGCGCCGATCCGGACCGCTGCGCCGCTCTGCACACTCGTAAATTCTGATAACTGGCCCCGCTGGTTCTGATGGGGCCATTTTGCGAGGTGAAGACGAAGGGGTTCGGACTATAAAGGGAGCAGAGCTTCCTGTTTTGTGGTTTTGTACACTGTAAAAAATGTCTGTTTTGTTTTTTTGTTTTTTTAACTATTTGGGTTGATGAGTTTTGAGTTTTCGGTAAAATAAGTGGAAGAATCCGCCATAAACGTGAGGTCACTCCCCCTCTTATCTCATGACGGGAGAAAATAGTGCAGTGGAGGTTGTTTTTTTTTAAACACACTCAACGCTGAAGACAATCTCTCACTTCCTGCAGTGTAAAAAGAAAAACTCCCGGTCCATTCCCAGGCCTCCTCTCTTCTGTGGGTTCACAGCCAAAGCCCTAAAACCTCTAAAGCCTCATATGACTCCAAGCTAAGCTCCTTAATAATTTAATTCTGCTTGGAATCTGCGGTGATTGGAATGGATGGGATTATCACGTTCCGGCGAGGTTCCGGCGAGGTTCCGGCGAGGTTAGTCGGTGAAAGCTGCCAACGAGAGCGCGGAGAGAATAGACGCTTATACGGAGGGACAGACTGTCCGTCAAAGTTAGTTAATTACCAGCATGGACTGACTCTGAGCGGTTTTAAGGCGAGAGTTTGTGACGTTTGGAAGTTACATCCTTCTTCACGCTTGGAGCGGATTCGGCGCCGGCGCCGGTAAAAGGCTGGATTTAACTCCTCAGAACGTTTTTGACAGGCTCCAGGCTCCCAGGGGGGATTGGAACCCAGAGCCTTCTCGCGGCAGCAGATTGTGACATGATGGGTCGACTGATGATGTCATAATGCAGTTTGTGTAAGTGTGTTTTAAAAACGCTACACTGTAAAAAGAGAATTATTGGATGAGTTAAATAAAGTTTTCACATTATTTAAACTACTATTTGAAATAATCTCTCAAAGTTTATGCAGCAATTTTCCTTTTGTCATCGGGGATTTCAACCTATAGCCGCGCCGCGTTAATGACTCGGGGGCTGTGCCCCCCCCCCCTCGGGCTGCTGCCCAGAAATGCCCTAAGAAGGCAATATGATGGCAAAAAAAAAAAAAGAAGTCAGTCGGGGTGGCTGCGCCGCCAGAGCGCCAGATATGATGAATGGGAGTCGATCCTGACACCTCAGGTATGCGGAGAGGGAGGGGGGAGGGGGGGTTTAACACAAAAATCACACTTTTGGGATCCTTTCCACACGGATCGGTCTTTGATTTCGCTGATTTGCATATTATAGAAGAGCGGATTGTCGGCGCTGTTCTCTCTGAAATGGAAAGTTTTGCCACTTCCTGCTTCAACTGTTACATATTATGACGTTTAGAACTTTATATTTTATACATTTCCGACCTTTAAATGACCTTGAATGGCTCCTGTCCACATTTGGCCGGGTTTTCCTGCTGTCACGTTCATTTAAAGGATCATTACGTCACAAATCGGCCCCAACATTCGTGTTTGTGAAGCTTTTTCTTTTTTCTTTCTTCCTTTCTTTGTTGTTTATTTTCACTCCCAGAGAGGCGCCACACTTCGTTTATCAGAAGCCCAATGTCGGATCAGAATCTGCTCAGCACTTAACGCGACGCTTCGCAACTTAGTAGCTGCTTCTGCGGCCGCGGCTGCTGTCAAACGAAACCTTCCCCGAAGACGGTAACTCTGATCACAGCCGCCTTTCTGTGTCTGTTGGTGGTCTTGGCTTCGCCGCCGCTCCGACTTCAGCTCATATTTTACCGCATTTTAGTTCCCCCCTCCTCCACCTCCTCCACCTCCTCCTCCTCCTCCTCCTCCTCATCCTCTCTGGGCTCGGCGACCGCAGCAGAAGGCGTCACTCATCTGCTCATGAGAGCAGCCATTGACTCCGGTTTGACTCCTCGCCTAGGAGAGAGAGGGAGCGGTAGAGAGAGAGGAGGGTGGAGGGTGGAGGTGGGGGCGGGGTAGACGGGGTGGAGCCGGCCGCTCTGAAAAACCATTTGCCAGCGGCGAGCGGCGGGCCTGGTCCACGTTACCACGCAACTGCAAGAAGCACACACAGGCATAATATTTACTCTGTTACATTATTTTCCGCGTGCGCCTCCAGGAGAGAGAGTGAAGGAGTGAATAGAGAGGAGGAGGAGGAGGAGGAGGAGGAGGAGGAGGAGGAGGAGGAAGAGAGGATCCACAAATATATACGTGCTGTGAATGGCTGGCTGCGTATAAATGCGTGGGGTTAAAGGTTTGTGAAAACATGGAGTCCTCTCTGGGTCGGCACATTTTCCGACGCCGCTGAGGTGAAGCCTGAAAAGCCTCTTTGTGACATCACTCACTCCCATCTTCAGTAATTATGACCTCTGGCCGCGTCTTCCCTCCACGCTCGCTGTGCGGCGGCGGTGGCGGCGTCTGCAGCACATGTTTCCACTTTAGCGGGAGAGGTGGTCTCTCTCGGCCCGTGGAGACCCTAGCTGTTGATGCGTAGCAGGTTTTCTGATCTCACCGCGCCGCTCGGCTCCGCCTCCGAGCAGCTTCTGAATCTGTCTGCCGCCGCCGCCATCAGGCCACACCTCCTTTACCTTACATCAACTTTACCCTCCACTCTCACTAGGGATGGATGGATGGATGGATGGATGGATGGATCATCATCCATCATCCATCTTCATCATCGTTCCATCTACACTATCTATCATCATCCATCCATCATTTATCCATCCGTCAACTTTCTATCCATCATCATCCATTATTCATCCAACATCATTCAACCATCCATCCATCATCATTCAACCATCATCCATCTTCATCATCCTTCCATCTGGCAGCGAGCGAAGAAGGTCGTTCCAGCCGTCCCTCTCCTCAGCAACCCTCTCCAGCTCATCCTCGGGTGTTCAGGTCAGATGGGATTGAAACAGGAACCACCTGGACCGGCTCTTCTCCAGCGGCGACTCCTCGCCTTATCTCTGAGGATGAGTCCCGCCCCCCTACGAAGGAACCTCATGTCACCAGCTTCCATCCTTGACCTCGTTCTTTGGGTCTCTACTTGGAGACGTCAAACCCTACATGGAAGGGTTTGACGTCTGGTCTGAGTGACCGCTACATCCGTTAGCATGCAGCTAACGGAGGGAGTTTCGGCTCTTAGGCCTGCTTTGGACTTTTTGTGAGTTTGAAGAAGGAAGAGATCCGACGCTCTTCCTCCCAGAACGTCAGCTAACTTTATTCCTGCGTCTGTGTGAGTGGAAATATACTTCTATCCTCCGTATGACCTTCTCCTCCTCTCTCTCCTCCTCTCTCTCCTCCTCTCTCTCCTCCTCTCTCTCCTCCTCTCTCTCCTCCTCTCTCCTCCCTCCAGCTGAGGCACCAGCAGTGGAGTCTGGTGATGGAGAGCGCGGTGCCGTCGGATCGAGGGAACTACACCTGCGTGGTGCAGAACAAGTACGGCTCCATCACCCACACCTACCAGCTGGATGTTCTAGGTAAACGCACCAAAGTCACGTGGACCCTCACTTCCTGCGGCGCCTCCTCTCCGCCCTCGCCCGGCGCTGATGTTGTCTGCTTCTCCACAGAACGTTCTCCTCACAGGCCCTTCCTCCAGGCGGGCCTGCCTGCCAATAAGACGGTGGTGCTGGGGAGCGACGTGGAGTTCCACTGCAACGTCTACAGCGACGCCCAGCCTCACATCCAATGGCTGAAGCACATCGAGGTCAACGGCAGCCGCTACGGCCCCGATGGCGTCCCCCACGTCAAGATCCTGAAGGTCAGTCCGCGACCCGGGGTTCACGGCGCCGGGAGACGATTGAATCCTGTCATAGTTCTGTCACACCGAGGGGTTGGGAATATGACGAATCACTAATCGGACTTATGAAGGTCATCATTTCATTTATCATTTCATTATTTTATACCCCAATAGATCTTGGCGTGAGGAAGAACTGGATTGATTTTGGGGGAAAGGTGTTGTTTATTATGGAAAAGTTTTCGGGCCGTAATTTCTCAGCCGTTAGTCCGATTTAGACCATTTTGATGCGTAAGAGTCGACTCAAGGAGATTTATCTCGATAACATCGTGTTTTATTGTAATAGTTCGTGTTTTACTCACTAGGGGGAGCTTTTGATATTGTTCTTTGTTTTTACAAAGAACTCCGTTTTCCGGACAGAACTCAAAAACTATTCCACTGATCATTTAAAAATGTTATACCCCGCCAGACCTTAGTGTGAGGAAGAACTGGATTCTGTAATCGGTCGGTTGTATATTATTACCACTAGGTGGAGCTTTATATGCAAAATTCTTTTGGCCATAATTTCTCAAACGTTCGTCGTAAGAGTCGACTCAAACAAGTTGTTGTGTTCATAACTCTAATAGTTCATATTCTACTCACTAGAGGGCGCTTTTGAACAAAAACGACTGCTTTCATTCATCATTTCCTCACTTTAGGTCCGATCTAGTCAAAAATTCTGGGTATAATGATCAACTCCAGGAGATATTTGTCCTATGTAAATCATATTTTACTCTAAATGCTCAAATTTACCCACAAGGGGGGGATTTTTTTTAGTAAAAGTGCAAGTTATTCGACATAACTTCTCTTTAAATGTTCAATCAGGAGGATTGCTTGTATGTCGCAGGGGATCGGGGGCCATCCGGGGATAAGCTCTGACAGCGTAGGTCGTCACTCGTCGTGAGTCGGACTTAAACGTCTCCTTTAATGAGTTTTCACAGACGGTGGGTCTGAGGAGCCCACAGGCGCTGCAGCGTATAATTGACGGACTCCTTCCTCCAACGCTACACCTTCATTAGGAGGGAAGGAAAAGCCCCAGCATCGCCCCCCTGCCCGCTCCAGCATCTCGCAAATGCGTCGCCAGTCACCGAATCACGTCACTGCCAACCACAGTCTGGGTTTCTGCCCTCCTGCGTGACGCCACACTGCCTCTTTCTTCCACCCTCGCTCTAATTACGTTAGTGAAATTCAATTAAATCATAATTGAAGGAGGATTTTTTTGGTTTTTCCTTCACGGCGTCCAAACGGAATGTATCATCCCGTGAAGCGATGCGTCCGCGGATACGCGATATACCCAATTAAACTGTCGGTTTGGCTCGGGGGATGAACGCGGGCGGCGCTCGGCACCGCAAAAATCAGCCTCTGCCTTACATATTGTTATAAAAATGTCTATAGTCTGACGACAGCAACATCAATCGGAAAAACAATCATTATGGATGAAGACTGTTTCACGGATCGTTCTCACATTTTAAACACACCTAGAACTTAGCGTGAGGAAGAACTGGATTGGTTTTGGGAGACAAAACCCCATAATTTCTCAACATTTGGTTCCATTTAGTCCAAAATTTGGTGCATTTGAATTCGACTGGAGATCGTATTTGTCATATTTTACTCTAATTGTTCATATTTCACCCACTAGGGGGAAACAATGTTTTTATTTTTCATGACAACGTCGATCTAGTTTATCTTTGGGATTAATGAAGTCTGGTTTTAACTTTGAATTTATGACTTTAGTGAAGGAAATCATAATATTATTAACACAAATTCTATAACTGCTCATTCTAGTTTTATCTCTTGTTGATCGTTGTTTTCTTTTTCTGTCAACAAGTTGATCTCTACGAAAAAAGTTTTTCCACATTTTAGAACAAATAATATGCAAATTATTATTTTTATCAGACACCAGAAATAATTTCTTTCAACCTTTTTACCTGAATTTCTTAAACTAATAAAAATGCAAATTATTGTTTTATCTAAATTTCCTAGTTTTTACATATTTTTTACTTGAATTCTTAAACAAATAAATTCCAAATTATGAATTTAATTGAGAAAAAAAAGAAGAAAAAAACAAAAGCGCATAAATCCAGTTCAAAGGTCACATTTTCAATCTTCGGACTTCTGCATCGCCGCAGATCAACTTTAATCAAACGCGAATCGACGAGGCGCCGCGTTGACCGGCCTGACTGACATCCCCGGCCGCTCCTTCGGCGTGAATATTCTCATCTTCTTTTTTTTTCGTTTTCGGGACCCGTCGCACCTTTTGCTCCTTTCCTCCCTTTTCTTTTTTACGGCGGCTGCGGAGCGGCATCTTGTAGCTCTTAAAATAAAATGACTCAATTACACAAGCGCTCCCTTGTGAAATAAAGGTTAAGTAAGCTCGGCGGGGAAGGTGTCAGATGTCATCGCCTCCCCGGGCGCCGTTGGTGTTAAAAAATAGAGTCGGAGGCATTCCTCGCCACGGAGGACGACACCCTCAACCCCAGGCGTCTTTTTTTCTCTCTTTTGGTTTCTGAGAAAGATTGCCTTAGAATAAATAACAAGATGGCCTTTTAGTTTCTAATTTAGCCTCTCCCTCTTTCTTTTTTTGCCTCTAAAGAGAGAGAGAGAGAGAGAGAGAGAGAGAGAGGGAGAGAGAGAGAGAGAGAGAGAGAGAGAGAGAGGGAATAAAACAAACATCTGGTTTGGACTAACTTAACTGCCATGGTGGCGGCAACAGAGGGAGAGAGACATGCTCTGTTAACCGCCGGTGCCGTCAGATGTGCTGCGTCGCGTGGTTTGAGGAGGAGGAGGAGGAGGAGGAGGAGGAGGAGGAGAGAGGCTCTCAAAAAAGCCACGGAAAAAATGAGTGGAGGAACACAAGGAAGGGCAAAGTCAGCAGAGAGAGAGAGAGAGAGAGAGCGGGAGAGAGAGAGCGGTGGGTAAAGATGGAGGGCAGGGGAGGAGGGGAGGGGAGTGGGAGGGGAGCGAGGAGAGCCAGGAGGAGCGAGACAGAAAGAAACAAAGGTGAAATTGAAGCGAGGCACCTTTTTTGGACATGTGTGACATCGGCCGGCGTTGGCTGTGAAAAATAATGATGTCAAAGTGGAGCAGTGACCTCAGGTTCTGCAGAGTTCTGCAGAGTTCTGCAGAGTTCTGCCAACCCGGACCCATCCTGCAGCAGTGGAACGGGTTTTAGATATAAATAATATTATATAGCAGAGATATATCACACATAAATATCTGTATTTAATGTATAATTGAAATACTGTAGTTTACTCTGGTAGTTCATGTTTTACTCACTAGGGGGAGTTTGTATCAAAACAACTGTGGACATTCAATCTGGGGGTTGCTTGTACAACGCAGGGGATTAGGGACTTTTCAGGGGACATACCCTTGCTATCGGGGACGACATCGTTAGCACAGTTAATTACTTCATAGCTGGTTAGCTTAGCATAGCTAATAACTAAGATGACCCAAACGGTTGTGAAACTGAATTTTCTCTCTGCACGAGAGCTGAAGATGAGGAAACGATGAAGAATCTGCTCATCATTCTCGGTGCTGGTCCTGCAGATTCAGGCCGCAGCATTGGTTCCAGTCCCGCGCTGAGCTGGGTTCTTGACCCGATGAGGACTTTGTGAAATCTCAAGCACGGATGAACGCCTGCAGGGGGGGGGGGAGAAGGAGAAGGGAGGGAGGCGCAGATAGAGTGAGAGGAGAACTACTCAGGTTCAGGCAGAGGAGGAAGACGAGGAGGAGGAGGAGGAAGAGGAGGAGGAGGAGGAGGAGGAGGAGGAGGAGGAGGAGGAGGAGGAGGGGGCCAGCCTGTCAGCCCAGACCACGGCTCCACGCTCTATTTTAGACTACATAATTGAAACAGTATTTACTCTCTCTCTCTCTCTCTCTCTCTCTCTCTCTCTCGCCCCACCACAGTTCACTCAGACTCTCTCTGACATCTCATGTGTGGCATAAACTGTACGAGTTAAATACAGCTTCAGGGTGGGAGGAAGAGGAGGGAGGGGAGAAAGGGTAGAAAGGGTAAGACTTTTTTTTTTTTTAGAAATGCCTGAATCGCGCTTTTGACGGCTGGAAAAGGAGTTAACGATGAGCGACTGGCGGTGGCGTGGGCCGTGGGGCGGCGCGGGGAGGTGTCTGCCGCCCTGGAGGTTCATTAAGCAGCCATAAAAACATGATATGTTTTTTCTCCTTTATGTGCTTCGGCCGTTTAATTATTCATCAGCGGCTTCTCCGCTGAATATCTAGTCGTGGGCACGATAGCGTTAGCGTTAGCGCGTCTTCGCACGCGTCCGGGAGAGATTGACGCGCCGAGACGTCTTAAATCTGCCGATGCGGCGCTTTCAAGCAGCGCGTTTGTGGTTTTGAAGGTTTGACGCAGTAATGCGTTTAATCTCGTGTGTGTGTGTGCGTGCGTGTGTGTGTGTGTGTGTGTGTGTGTGTGCGTGTGTGTGTGTGTGTGTGTGTGTGTGTGTGTGTGTGTGTGTTTCAGGCATTCATATTACATTCATTAAGAACATTTTATATATAAAATAGCCCAGTCGGCAGAATAAGAAGTTTAATCTGTTCATTTCTGCACAGCAGCTTCATAGTTAATAGTTTAGTATTTTAGTTACATGTAAACATTTACATTGAATTGGATTTAACATAAACAAACAAACTTCATGTGATGCATATTCGTTATTAATGCCTGAACGAAACTTACGTAATAGTTCTAATGAAACGTATTTGTTTGAGAAAAATCTCCCCTTCAAAATAAAGTCACTTCCTGAAAACGACACTAAAACAATCTCCTGATTTTTAACCATTTTTTTTCTCAAACATGTTTTCACTGATTATTCATTTCTTATTGTTTGCATAATTAAGCAAGATTTATGTTAATTTGAATAGCTACTTTTTGTATATTTACATATATACTGGATGTGGTGTCCCCCAGGGCTCTGTCCTGGGCCCCTTACTCTTTTTGTTTTTCCCACATCCTGCCACTGGCTGACATTATAAACAAGTTTATTCACATGTGCCAATAAGAAATAGAAACTCAAAATGTGCTCAACCAAACAGCTGAGCGGGACATCAAAGGCTAAAACAAAAAAAAAAAAAAAAAAATATATATATATATATATATATATATATATATATATATATTTCTATCCTTACATTTGAAGTATAAATCCACCTTAAGAAAAGCTTAGATTGAAATGGTTTTCACTTCTGCTATTTTCCCATGGAGGATGAGGATCATGAGAGGAAGAGCGTACTCTGTGTTTCTGTAAGTGTGTCCGTCAACAGTCTCACTCTTCCTCCTCACTCTTCCTCCTCACTCTTCCTTAACAGAGCGCCGTCAGTAAACACACTGAGGCTCACACTAAGTTGAAACTGTCCAACGTGACAGAGGACGACGCCGGGAAGTTCTGGTGTCGCGCCTCAAACTTTGTAGGCAAGTCGGAAAAGGCTTTCTGGCTTCAGGTACTCTCGCCAGGTAAATCCTAAAACCCCGCCTCCTCCTGCCGGGTCTCCTCCTCTCTGGTGTCGGGTCCGACTGGCTGGTTGTCTTGCTAACGGAACAAACACTGGTTCTTTCCTCTGCTGGGATCGGACTCTGTGTAAACGCTCAGGTTTTTGTTAGATGGGACTTCGAATCGATCTTGATGGCAGCAATAACTTTGAAAGCTTCACACACACACACACACACACACACACACACACACACACACATGGAAACACACAGTATTGATTTCCCTGGAAGTACATCGTCCAGTTGCATTAATGTGTTTTTATATCAAAGCATGCAACCGGACTCTAATTCATAACTGGTTCTGGATGTCACGGTTTTATTATTGAGGCATTGGACATGAGAGGACCCCCCCACCCCACCCCACCGGCCCCCACAGAGTCTCATCAGAAAGTGGATCTGAAACCAACACCACCACCACCGGTGATCACGCACACACACCATCAGTCAAAGAGGAGGAGCCACAGTTTCCAGCAGCGAGGGGTTATTTTATCCGCAGTATTATAAAAGTGCATTCACTCTACCTCGTATTGACACACTCTAGTTTTCAGGTACATTCAGAAATCTGAACTGAAAAGTCGTTTTTGAAAAAAATCATTTGACTTTCCTCTCTGCTAAAAACACACACAAAAAAAAAACACGTTTCACATCGTTCAACATTCCATGTGTGAAACCTGGAGTTAAGGGTGTGGCTCTCCCACTGGGTGCCCTGGTTTCTGCGGCGGTGACGGGACCTCCTTTTGCTTTGGTGTGAGGTAACCTTTACGCTGGTTTAATTTAAACTCCTGTTGCTGCAGAGAAATCCCAACACTGTAATAATAATAATAATAATAATACATTTAATTTATAATGCACTTTACATTTTGACTGTCAAGTCTGTTCCTGGAGTCTACCATTCTACATCTCAGATTGTCCTGAGAAGATTGATACGTTTTATCGTAAGGCACTTTCTTACGGAAGAGGATTAAGGCCACGTATCGATTTCTCACTTTTTAATTCAGAATTCTGACTCAAATCTCAGAATTCCGACTTAAATCCCCAAATTCTGACTTTAAACACAGAGTTCTGACTTTATTCTCAGAATTCTGACTTTAAACGCAGAATTCTGACTTTAAACTCAGAATTCTGACTTAAATCCCCAAATTATGACTCAAATCTCAGAACTCCGACTTCAATCCCCAAATTCTGACTTTAAACGCAGAATTCTGACTTTAAACTCAGAATTCTGACTTAAATCCACAAATTATGACTTTATTCTCAGAATTCTGACTTTAAACTCAGAATTCTGACTTAAATCCCCAAATTCTGACTTTAAACGCAGAATTCTGACTTTAAACTCAGAATTCTGACTTAAATCCCCAAATTCGGACTTAAATCCCCAAATTCGGACTTTAAATGTAGAATTCAGACTTCAAACTCAGAATTCTGACTTCAAAGGTACTTTTTTACTCTTTTCTGAGTTTAAAGTCCAAATTCTGAGATTAAAGTCAGAATCTTTGAGTCAAAATTCTGAGAATGAGATCAAAGTTTTATAACCAGAATCCCGAAAGAAAACCTCAAACATCCGTAAGTGGCCCTAATCTTCGTTTGTATTTTCTCATTTTCCTCCAGATCTCGACAGAAATGTAACTAAAGACAAACAACCTTTTCAAATTTTTGATAATCTCCCAGGAAAGTCGGGCTTTGCCTCTTGATTCGAGGCGGCGTCCCGTGGGGCTTTAGATTGAACCAGCTGGCTTCTTTTCCCGTCGTGGTGAAGGTTCCGCCTCCAGGCGCCGCTGTCAGCAGAAGACGCCGCTGACTCCTTCAAATCCTTCATGCTGTCCTGTCCTGAAGGGTGTTTTTGGTGTTTCCTCTAAGAAGCTTTGGGCTCACGTTATCTCCTCTCTCTCGCTCTCTCTCTCTCTCTCTCTCTCTCTCTCTCTCTCTCTCTCTCTCTCTCTCTCTCTCTCTCTCTCTCTCTCTCTCTCTCTCCTTTCATCTCATCCTCCACAGACGGCTGGTATTAACACCACAGATAAGGAGCTTGAAGTTCTTTTCTTGACCAATGTGTCTTTTGAGGATGCGGGCGAGTACACTTGTCTGGCCGGGAACTCTATCGGCTATGCTTACCAGTCTGCCTGGCTGACGGTGCTTCCAGGTACTTTTCCCTTTCATCCCCGGGTCTCTGGACCCCCTGTGATCCACTTCCTGTCCCCTCTGATATTAGAAACTCTGATTACAGCTCCTCTTCCTCTTCTTCTTTTTCTGTTTTTTTTTTTGACAACGCCACGTTTTGCTCCGTTGCACATTCACTTTCTCACCTAATTACCGCAGATGGTGATTGGGTAAGACGCGCCGCAGCTGCGGCGCCGTAATTGTAATTGGACCAACCCATCGTAGAATCCGGCCGCCGCTGAGAGACGCTCTTTAATCAGCGAAGATCATCTGTTTGGTGTCTCTGAGCTTACGGGCGATTTAAGAGACATTTCTACAGTTGGCTGCCGGACACAATAACTACATCCCATCATAGATGGAATTACCCGCTGCAGGACCGACCCGTTTGGTTCTTAGACGATAGAAGAAGAAAAAATCTGAAAATGTGCCACTGAGCAAAACGAGGAACGTTGTTAGCGGTTGTCCCCCGTTCTCTTCCATTAATGGTCTCATCCTCCCGAGCAGCGAGTCCGAAGAAGGAGGACTACTACGCCGACATCCTCATCTACGTGACGGGCTGCGTGCTCTTCATCCTCGCCGTGGTCATCGTGGTCCTTTGCCGCATGAGGATGACCACGCAGAAGACGCTGCCGACGCCGCCGGTGCAGAAGTTGTCCAAGTTCCCCCTCAAGAGACAGGTAACAGAAAGTAGATACAAGATTCCTAGAAACACTTTTTTTCCTCCTTCTCTCTGCCCGTCCGTTAACTTTTAACCTTTACTTAACCGGGTCGGTTCCCCATGAGGAAGACCGGGCCAGGAACGGCAGAGATAACTACTTATAAAGCACCTTTCTGGTCCGCTTGATCTCTCAAAGCGGTTTCAGAACAGGAACCACCATTCGCCCTTTTAGCGTTCAAGGCTACCACTTAGCATCACGACGATGACGAAGAATCGAGACGAAGAGCCTCGACTCGAAGGAACTCCGTCTGACTGTAAACCACCAGGAGCCGTTTGTCGTGCGTCCGTCCGACGTGCGTCCGTCCGACGTGCCCCCTGCTGCGTTGATGACGCTGAGGACTCTGGGAAGGCATCACAGCGCTGACATGTGTTGGCGTTTCTCTCCCCACATTGGGCCGGGAGATATTTCTGCCCTCCTGCGACTGTCAGTGTTCGTTTTAGATTTCACTCTCTGTGTAATGCACACTCGCCCCTCAACTGTTTGGAGAGGAACATAAAGTGGAGCAGCTGCGTAACCACCCCCCGCGGTCCGCAGAGCCCCTCGCAGAACTCCAGCCCGCCCCCCCCGGACCCCACTCTCACTCTCCGAGGATTATTTGGGTGATTTACTCACTTTTTTTTACACATTGCAGCTGAAACCCTTTGATGTCCCTCTCAACTGTTTGGATGAGGACATGTTGAGACTGGACCCGGCTATACTATGACCCGGTATCAGCATCTGTACGCCAAAGAGTAAGGGGCCGCGGGTGGAGCCCTGAGGGACCCCACATGACAGCGGGACCACTGAGAAAGAGAAAGTCCTATGCAAAGAGTCGGGTTGTTTATGGATATTAAAGGGTTAAAAGAACAACCAACAAACTTCCCCTCCAGTCCAACGTGATGTCAGTCTAAAGATCGACCGACAACAACAGACTCGTGGAACACGCCGAAGAAAACGGGCCGCCCCGCAGCCCGTCATCCTGACGCGTCAGGACGCTTAAAGTTTGATGAATGTGTCGTCCTCCGCCCCCTCCACCCGTCCTCCGCCCTGATTTACTCCCGGCGTGCTCCGACCACAGCCGCAGTGCGACTCCGGCGTCATCTCCCCGGCTTTTCCTAATTGAAGGGTCTTGGAAATTGCGAGGAGACATATTTTTAGAAAATTGTTACTTTAAAGTCATAATTTGGTTGTTGGAAAAAGATATATATACACATATAAATATATATATAAATATATATATATATGTATATATAAATATATATATATATATATATGTATATATATATGTATATATTTTAAGAATGTAGCCCAGAAAGTCCAGAATCAGGTCATAATTGCGGGCCCTGGATGTCTGAGCGCCCCCCTTCTTCTAGAAGCTCTCTTAAGGCGGCGCAGGGAGACGTCTTATTGCATTTTTCTCTAATCTTTGCTTGGTTTTTGTAAAGCTAATCTCCCGCTTCTCTCCTTTCTCTCTCATAACTCGGAGTAAACCTCTCCTAAACCCCCGGCATGTTCTGTCAGATATTACTTTTCATGCCTCTGAAATTGTGTTCGGGGTTTTTTTTTGGTTTTTTTTTTAAGCTTCGCAGCGTTTTCTCCTACTTTTCCTCCAGTCAAGACGTTGAAGGGATTCGGGTAAGAGGACGTATTTGTTTCGAGGACCCCCACCTGAAGGGCCAGGAGTCTGAAGACCCGCACAAACAGATTTATCAAACAAAAAAAAAAGCGTGATGGGAGCCGTCGGCCCGACCTGACGGCAGTCAGATAGATGGCGTTGGACGTGGAGTCCGCGGGCTCAGCGGCAGAACCGCTGCTCCAGGAAAGGAACAAAGTGATGGATGGAGACGTCCATCGCACCTTGCCACCCGTTCCCCCCGCCTCTTCAGACTCCTTCATTTGTCTTCGTTACCGCCTCCTTCTTCCTCCTGAGCTCAGCCACCGGCCGCTAACGGCGAGCTCCGCTCCGATGTGTGAGGAGGTTCTGGTTGAACATCTCTCCCTCGGTATCCAAACACATGGTCTGTGCTCCAGAGGCGACACGGAATGAATCGATACGATGTGTTTGCACGTAATCTGAGATTAGTTTAATACAACTGCGAGCAAAAACGTGAATTTAAACCGAGGTTCGTCACGTTAGCTGTTAGCTGTTAGCTGTTAGCTGTTAGCAATATGAACTTTGTGAAACCCCTCTAGCTCTGAAATCAACACTATGATTATATTTTCACATTTTGCACAAATTAAACCGCATGAAACTCAAAACCGAGATGAACCCCCCCCCCTCCCCCCCGTTAGACAACAACATTTCAAAGACATGATGTCAGCGTCTAGAGAGGTAGGGTGACTCAGCACTAACGCTAACACAACATTTCACCGTGGTGTCGGAATTCATTTGGTTCCGATACTATTTTCAACATCTGTTCAATGAATTTCCCCGCTGGTTCCACGAGTTCTGAAGTTGTTCTCTGTCGGGTCAAACTATCACGTCAGGTTTCTTTCTCGCCCCCCCTGTCGCCCCGTTTGAACCCAACCTTCCCGCCTCTTTCAGAGACTATAACAGTTTGTTTTTTGCACCCAAGCAGGTGTCCTTGGATTCCAACTCCTCCATGAACTCCAACACGCCGTTGGTCAGGATCGCCCGATTGTCATCCAGCGACGGACCGATGCTCGCCAACGTCTCGGAGCTGGAGCTGCCCTCCGACCCCAAATGGGAGTTCCCGCGAACCCGGTGAGGAGCGGCTCCCGGTTCTACCGATGACACTGCCGTTAAAATGTCTGGCGGTTTTAAAATATGCTGCTCTGCCAGAGGACATATTTCAGGTCGGACAGATACTCCGTTGTCGTCCTTGTGTTGTTGTTGCGAGGCGATGCGTCACCTTCCTCCTTGGCAGTAAAAGTAGAACTAGAGAGTAGAACTACAGACCTCATCACTCGTCACCACGCTGAGACCGACTTGCTGTTGTTTCAGGCTGACTCTGGGGAAACCGCTGGGCGAAGGCTGCTTCGGTCAGGTGGTGATGGCCGAGGCGGTGGGCATCGACAAGGAGAAGCCCAACAAGCCGCTGGACGTCGCTGTGAAAATGCTCAAAGGTTAGTGATCGCTGTAGCGCCGCGGTGATTTATTGACGCATGTCGGCATCGTACACGCCCCTTCCTGCCGCAGCCAGTAATTAATCTGGTTTGTCTGGTCTCCCATGAATGAAGGTCTTTGTTCTCCGCTCATCCGATCTGTTTTTCCTTCTCTCCGTTTGTCTCCAGACGACGCCACGGATAAAGATTTGTCGGACCTGGTGTCGGAGATGGAGATGATGAAGATGATCGGGAAACACAAGAACATCATCAACCTGCTGGGCGCGTGCACGCAGGACGGTGAGCCCACGCCGCGCTCCTCTGGAAACATTAACTTGATGGTTGCCTCCGCCCTGGAGGTCGCGTTTTTTTAGCCTGATGAATTCCTTGAGTTTGACAATGAAAGTCAAAACTAAACTGAATAAAGTCGCTCGGAGAGGCCACGCCCCCTGGTGGTCAAAGTGCCGTCTTGAAACTCCTCTTCGCGTCTGAGTAAATGTTATATCCCCGAAAAGTCTTTCGTCGTTGCCGCCGATGCCGATTGGGTTTTAACACCATAACTCAAAAACTTCCGTAAGGATCATTTCAAGATTTTATAGCCATTTAGACCTCGAGGAAGAACTGGATTGATTTTTGGAAAGGTTGGGTGTATTTTTTTTTACACTAGGTAGAGCTATTGCTCCAAAACATTTTGGGGCCATAATTTCCGATTAAGTCAAAATTAGTGGTGTGAAAAAGATCTTTTTTTTTTTTTTTTCTATTTTAAAACCCGGCGTGGATTTTCGTTTCACCGGATTGGACTGATTGCATTGTGGTCTGTGGTCGGCACTGAGTCTATTCTCCGTGTTTTTCCTAGGTCCTCTGTACGTCCTGGTGGAATACGCCTCGAAGGGCAACCTGAGGGAGTACCTGCGGGCGCGGCGGCCCCCGGGCATGGACTACTCCTTCGACACCTGTAAAATCCCCGATGAGCAGCTCACCTTCAAAGACCTGGTGTCCTGCGCCTACCAGGTGGCCCGCGGCATGGAATACCTCGCTTCGCAAAAGGTCAGCGGCAAACTGCGTGTTCTTGTAGTGTATTATTATATAAACGTGTATTATTTATTGTCATACATGCAAAACTGAGTGGACGTCTGAGTTATGGGTACTTCCTCCCTCAGTGCATCCACAGAGACCTGGCGGCCAGAAACGTCCTGGTGACCGAGGACAACGTGATGAAGATCGCCGACTTTGGTCTCGCCAGAGACGTGCACAATATAGACTACTACAAAAAGACCACCAACGTGAGTTTACGCGGCATCAGCAGGTTTTTTTGGCAGGAAATGAGGTTTGGTTTTAACGTACGTGAAAGGATGAGAATGGCGTCTGGTGGATTCAAAGACCGTACGGTTAAACAGCGCTCAGATCTGATGATTGACGAAAGAGGAGTGAATATTTCTGCTCATATTTAATATCGATATGAGGAATCTTGAATCCTGAATACATTCTTTATATCAGGAATAAAAGATTTATGCAGCGTTTTCCTCTAGATACCACAACAGAACATGTAAAGAAAACACGCTGCAAAATGCCACAACAGAACATGTAAAGAAAACAGGCTGCAAAATACCACAACAGAACATGTAAAGAAAACACGCTGCAAAATGCCACAACAGAACATGTTAAGAAAACAGGCTGCAAAATACCACAACAGAACATGTAAAGAAAACACGCTGCAAAATACCACAACAGAACATGTTAATAAAACAAGCTGCAAAATACCACAACAGAACATGTAAATAAAACAAGCTGCAAAATGCCACAACAGAACACTTTAAGAAAACACGTCGCAAAATACCACAACAGAACATGTTAAGGAAACACGCTGCAAAATACCACAACAGAACATGTTAATAAAACAAGCTGCAAAATACCACAACAGAACATGTTAAGGAAACACGCTGCAAAATACCACAACAGAACATGTTAATAAAACAAGCTGCAAAATACCACAACAGAACATGTTAAGGAAACACGCTGCAAAATACCACAACAGAACATGTTAAGAAAACACGCCGCAAAATACCACAACAGAACATGTTAAGGAAACACGCTGCAAAATACCACAACAGAACATGTTAAGAAAACACGCCGCAAAATACCACAACAGAACATGTTAAGGAAACACGCTGCAAAATACCACAACAGAACATGTTAAGAAAACACGCTGCTAATACCACAACAGAACATGTTAAGAAAACACGCTGCAAATACCACAATAGAACAAAAATGTTTCTAGAGGACACTTAATAGTGAGCTAAAATGAATCACGTGATCACAAAGTCAAAATCAACCATCAACACTCGGATGTGTGCATCACTATTAAGTGTCCTCTGGAAACACTTCTGTTGTGTTGTGGTAATTGCAGCAGCGCGTTTTCTTAAAATGCACCACGTCAAATTGAAAAAATATATTTTGTCTATTTGCATGGGTTTTCTTGAGCGGCGGCGTGTTTTGCTCCTGCAGACAGCCGTAGTCAGACCAATGCGGCGGACGAAACATCGCCGCCGCTGTACTTTGAGCGTTGAGTCTTGGTCTCCATGTTTTGCCGTCTGCGGCGCACACAGAATGGTTCTGCTGACCCGTGCGGTTCTGTTGTTGCAGGGTCGTCTGCCCGTGAAATGGATGGCTCCGGAGGCTCTCTTCGACCGGGTCTACACCCACCAGAGCGATGTGTGAGTTTGCACGAACCAACCGCCACATGCCAGCGGCCCACTCATGTGGAGCTTCTAATAGCGGTCCGATCCGGGTGTTGAAATATCCCGACGGAACACGTTAGCATCAAACGGCGGGTTTTTGTGCATGTGAATATGAAATCATAACATTCCCTCTCCAAACATCTCCGCTTCCCTCGCCTGATAATCCCGACATTCTGGCTCCCGCATTCCTGGTTTGTTCTTTAATCTCCCAGACCCGACATCAGAGAGCGGCAGAACCACGGAAGGCCCGGCTCTTACTGTTGGTTCTCTAGCAGCGTGAATCCAACCGCCTCAGCGCAGGTGGGGAGGAGCGGGTCGGCGCATTTATCTACAGGTGTCCCCCTCTGGGGGCTTTGACTACAGGGTAATGAGGGGGGCGGAGACAAACAGACCAGGACCTCGGACTGGTCCGGTACTCGCTGTGATCAGGAGACGTAGAGTCAGAGTCTGTTTTGAAGTAGCTGAAACTACCAATCAGCCCCCCATCACCAAAACCACCAACACCGTCACCACCTTCGGCGGGGGTGAGGGGTTGTGTCCCCAGCCCAGACTTCCAGCCCAAACCCCCGCCCCTGTCAACGCCGGCGCTCCGTGTGATTAGACCCGACTGGGAAAGTGGCGAGTGGAGAATCAGCCAGTTCTGTTATTCCAGCAGGTCTGGATTACAGAGTCGACCCCCCCGCCCCAAAACCGCCGCCTCCTTTTCTACAGTAACCCCTCTACTCACACACGCTGTGATCGCTTCTACAGAAGGAGGTAATACTGGAGGAGACGGGTGGGGGGGGGGGGCCTTATGTTCTCGAGGGTGGAGAAGATTCTGGTCCGGTTCGGGTTCTAAACGCTGGAAATACAATCCTTCAGCATGATGGCCGATATCAAGGGGGGGGGGGACCACCTTTCAGGGGTGGAAGCTCACGTTTGGGGGGCTCACACTGTGTGACCCGTCCGGCCCATGCAGCCTGTTCCTGTGTTGACGACTGTCAATAAAGTTTTGCTTGAAAGCTCCGAGGCGGAAACAAAAGTTTGTTTGTTAGCAACATGCTAACAAACATTATTGGTAATGGGCTACATTTGAATGTATTCAGTCTTGTAGGTCTAGTATTCGTCCTTTCTTATTAGCCACAAACTTCACTTTCTACTTTATGACGTACTTATTACTTATTATTGTTGTTGTTACAACGCGTCGTGTCGCCATGACGACTCAGACACTCCGCCCCTTCTCACCGGCACAATGAGAAAAGAAGGCGCCGACGACGGCCGATCGAGTGGAGACCCTTCCGACATTTCGGACACGACAGAAAACCTTCCGATCGTCCGACTCCAGTAGGGGGGCCGCTTATCGGCCGTCGTGACCCGGACGACAGACACGGACGAGCGTAAAGACCTGGACTGTCCCTCCGATGTCTCCTTTCTAATCCTGTCCTTCCTCCTCACTCCCAGAGAACATCTGAACATCTTCAGCTCCGCCTCCTGTCCTTTCCCTTCACTCCTGCTGCTGCTTTTCTGTCACAGATAACTCCTGACAAGGAGGAGGATGAAAACGTTTACGGATAAGGAGGCCGGTCGTCTCCCAATTATTCTTCGTGACTCAGGAGACGTCTCTCTCTTTAGCGCTGAAAAGCTTTGTGAGGAGTGACACGCCCACTTCTCGGAGGAGTTACATCTAAATCAGGGAGTCTGGACCTCCTCTTAAGCCTCGGGGGGTTTTCTGTGAATACGGACCCGGAGTCATTTATCCAGAACTCAACAATGACGGCTGCTTGTGTCCGGTTATTCGCTGCCCTCTGTTCTGCCCCAGAATAGAGATGTTCCTCTTTCAACCCGGTCCTCGGCCTCCTTTCACCGTCGGCGCGGCGCGGCAGCAGCCCCCCCAGTAGCGGCTGGTTTTTTTCGACCCTCTGGATCGGAGCGTGGATAATTAGATTAGGCCCGCTGAGCGCCGCAGCGGGAGGAGGGGTTCTGATTCTGATTCACTGGTGTAACGGCCAAACAATAAGACCCCGGGTCAATAGAGCGCCATTATCTGATTACCTTCCGTCGTTTAGCCATTCAGAATTAATTCGGCAGCGAACCCGAGCCGCCGCCGCACACAGGAAGGAGAGAGGGCGGCCCGTTTGGGTCGGAGCCGCGGGCGCTCTCTTAAACAGGCAACAGATGGATTGGAACAGTAATCAGTTCTGCTGCTGGGGTTTGTGCTCCGGACCCGTTCACAGCCCGGTGCCAGGGCGACGTAATGGGTCAGAACCTCGCTCACTCAGTTAGTCGATTGGCTTTAATTAACGGCGAGCTAATTTGATTTTTTTAGAAAAGAGATCCCGATGGTCCAATGTGTGCTTCTTTCATCCTGCGTGACTGTAAACATACGCAGGGTAAGAAATAAATACGTGATAATAAGAATAATAATAAGAATAATGATAATAGTAATAGTAAGAAGAAGAAGAAGAATCTTTATTTTTATAACATTTTTGACCCTAACCCCAATATAGGTTTATAAATCTAAATAATGATACGGACAATAATTTATATATGTATATATATATAAAATTTGAATAAATAGTTACATTAATAATAATAATATTAATAAAGAAATAAATATTTGAAAATAATTATAATAATAATTATAATAATAATAATAGTAAGGCGAAGAATCTTTATTTATATAACATTTTCAACCCTAATCCAAATATATGAGTAAATAAATATAAATACATATATATATATATATATATATATATATATAATATATTTAACCTCAAACAGCTTCTGTAACGCCGACATCTTCTCATTACAAACATTCTTAGCGCTCTAACAGTCTTTAACCTTCATCCTTCATCTCATATCATCTCCTGCTGGGTCCTTGAATGTTCAACCGGACCTTGAAAGACCTTGAACAGACCTTGAATGTGATGTTTGAGAGCCAGAATGAAAATGGATTATTATTTTCCTTCAAATGTCTCGTGTCGAGTTCAGGAGTATCTCTTTAAATAAAAGAAATATAGTTCTAAATACATATATTATACTAATAATATATAGAATAAGAATAATATCGGACGAGAAACTGTGTTTTCCAAAGAAAAGCTCCCCCTAATGAGCAAAATATGAACTATTCTAAATAAATAATAAGTCATAATGTGGATATATACGAGATAGATCTCCTTGCGTAGATTCATAGGAGCAGATCTGGATATAATCGGACGCATGGTGGGGGCGTAACGCTCAAAAAAACTTTGAGCGTAACTTTTCTTTTTATTGCGAAAAAGTTCCCCTAGTGGGGGAACTGCGAACAATTACCGGAAAATATGACAAATTCGAGTTAGATCTCCTTGAGGCGGTTCTTATGAGGTGAATTTGGTCGAACTTTTAGGAAATGATGTCCTAAAAACAGTGTTTTTCATTAAAAAAACTCCCCCTAGGAGTAAAATATAAATATATAAAAGAATCGAGTCGATTTATACAAACCAAGTTTTATGAGGAATAAGGTCCAAAAAAAACAAGATTTTAGACAAAACTTTCCCAAAAATCGATCCAGTTCTTCCTCATCGTAAGTTTAATGTGGCCATACAATTTTAAATTGATTAATTTGTTATAATTAGTTAATTATTGCGTTAACAAGAAGGATCAGGATTCTTCTGATTTAAATATGTTTATTTTATATTACATTTTTTTCTGTCCTCATGCCGTTTCTACAATTGAGTAAAAAAATAGTAATAATGATGAATAATAATAATAATAGAAATGAAAATAAATAAAAACATTTACATGCTGCAGATCGTTTCGACTCAGTCGTTTTCTTCTAAACTCGTCTCATACGCTGAATTTTCAAGTTTCAGAAGATCCGCTTGTCGGTTCTGTATAAATTCCACATTTAACGATCGGGCTGAAGAAGAAGTTCTCTGGACCGACAGTCTGTCAGATCCAATCCATCCATCCGCCGCTCCTTGAAGCTCCTCCCACCCCTCCTCTCCGGCTGGAGGGACAAATGTTGATTTCTACGGATATCGACTGACTGTCGGGGAACAACCCTAACGTCAGATGGATTCTCAAATTGGTTGCAGCAAACTTTATCCAAAATCAATATTTCCCTTAAAACAGATTCATTGTTTTTTCAAACCTCCCTTTGAGCCTTCGGGCTACGACTTCCCCCTCTAATCTGTATTCACCGTGTGTGTGTGTGTGTGTGTGTGTGATCAGGTGGTCCTACGGGGTCCTGCTGTGGGAGATCTTCACCCTGGGCGGCTCGCCGTACCCAGGAATCCCAGTGGAGGAGCTCTTCAAGCTGCTGAAGGAGGGGCATCGGATGGACAAACCCGCCAACTGCACCCATGAGCTGTAGGTGTTTCTCCACGAATCAGGGCTTTAGATTGATCTGATGACCTCATAGAAGGCAGATGATCCTGACCTGAGCAGGAACAGAGGTGGATGGAAGGAGGAGCAGGCAGGAAGCAGATCTTCTAGGATCTTTGTCGAAGTATTCGGGGAGGAACTAAACCCTGATGCTCGTCTTGCAGGTACATGATCATGAGGGAGTGCTGGCATGCGGTGCCGTCCCAGAGACCCACCTTCAGGCAGCTGGTAGAAGATCATGACCGGGTTTTATCGATGACCTCTACTGATGTAAGTCTGCCTGCACCGCCGCCGCTGGCTCAGAACACAGAACCACCCGGACCGACTAAAAAAAAGATTATTTTTCAAATGTGAAATATCTTTGAAAAAATTGTTTATTTTTCTTTTCAGACAATAATGAAGATAAATATTTTAGAAACATTATTAACATTTTTTCAGACCTCTTATGGACCAACGTTTTTGACTTAAAATAAGAAATCAGTCATTATAAATGCAAGAAAATTGTAGAACTGTCAGCCGACAGGTGTTACCCTGGATGCACCTGGTGGTGGTTGTAATCTTGTGGCTGGTCGGTGCCAATGTGTGATTATTAATTCTGGTGGTGAGGAGGACATTATTAGTATGTTCTCTTGTTTGATATTGTTCTTAATCATATCTTATAATAAGAAAACTATTCTTGAGCTGATCATGTGACCGCCTGTGGGCGTGGCCTCTCTCCTGACAGGAGTACCTGGACCTGGCGGTGCCGTTCGAGCAGTACTCGCCCACCTGTCAGGACTCCAACAGCACCTGCTCCTCAGGAGACGACTCCGTCTTCGCTCCCGACCCGCTGCCTGAAGAACCCTGTCTTCCCAAACAGCTGCCCAGTAACGGGGTGATCAGGACATAAAAGCTGAGC
The DNA here is from genome assembly GCA_037951165.1 of Lophius americanus. Classification (NCBI taxonomy): domain Eukaryota; kingdom Metazoa; phylum Chordata; class Actinopteri; order Lophiiformes; family Lophiidae; genus Lophius; species Lophius americanus. Next base: position 27,391 of record JBBDHG010000322.1, read on the forward strand.
CGGGGGGACGGACTCGGACCTCCTCGCCTCTCAGTGACTCCAGCTCCTGTTCTTAGGGAGACACCAGAACATGCATGCAATACTTCCACAGCGCTTAAGCTCTTCCAATCGTCTTAAACTCTCGGCGGAAACCCGAGCTTTCTTCCTCCTCCTCCTCCTCCTCTTCCTCTTCCCCATCCTCCCGAAGAGACTTTTGGAACATTGAAGGATTATTTTTTTCTTTTTTTTTTTTTTTTGCTGTTGAACAAAAATTCTCCTTTTCAGAAATGAAATTCTATTTTTCTACTCGGGCCAGTCTTTTCTTACGGACTATCTGAAGAGTGAAACCATTCCGTGCCTACTGGGATAGAAAACCTCCTGTGACTGAGAAAAAGGACATAAAAGGAAAAAAGGGGAGGGAGTGAAGGGCATTGGTCAGTAATTAGTCGCTGATCCAGTCGATTTGGACCTCGGATTTCGAATCTGGAGGCCTCAGATCCACCAGTCAAGCTGCCAGCAGAAAGAACTGCATGATGGGACTGGTTCCTCCACCAACCCAGCTGTAGGGAGGGTTTAGACATAAAAGGATGCGTTGTTTTTTTTCCCATCAATTTCTACTCCGCCATGATGTTTTTTTAGCCCCCTTGAAGAGGGGGGCCTCGTTTCAGGGCCATCCAGTCGTCAGAACACACAAGGGTTAGAAAAAAAAAGATTTATTGTAAATATATATATATAAATGAATATATGTATCATATTGCCGTGTACTTAAAAAGACAAAAAATGACCTTTTTCCTTTTTTTTAAAGTCTTGTTTTAGGATGGAAGCATTGCAATCTAGAAGAAACTGTCAGGAAAGTGTGAATCATATAATCCTCTAACAGAAAAAAAAGATTTATTTGAATAATTAACCTGTATATTTGTAAAGATATTTATAGACTTAACATGTGGTTCTTGCGTTCCAACGGTTTAGTTTAGGATTTTTTAGTACTGTACACACAGATTTTTTATTTCTTTTTTTTTTAAATTTCTTTATTTTGTAACTTATTTTACAACAGAACTGCCACATTTTTTTTCTTCGCAGCTGGCGACCCCTCTGGTTTTCATCTTATTATTATTATTATTATTATTATTGTTATTGTTATTATTTTTTGTTTACAGTTTAAAAAAAAGAAAAATTCAAAAAAAATTCAAATAAATTCTATGAGAATGTGGAGGAGGTCCGATCGCCGTAGAGGAACAGGGTTTTGGAAAAAGTTGACATTTGCAATATCGAAGCAACGATCGACTCCTGCTGGTTTGAGAAATGGCGCCGCTGGAGAATCGTACCGGAGAGGCCTTTTAAGCGTGAGCGAGGGTCGTCCAGAACCGGCCCTGATCCATTCACGGGAAGTTCTCAGAGAACCTCCGCAGCTTGTTTCTGGGTAAAAAAAAAATCCTCCTACCAACACTGCTGTGATTGATTGACAGCCAGGGTTAGGGTTAGGGTTAGGGTTAGGGCTAACCTAAACCTAACCCTAACCCTTCTCTAAAAAGCGTCATTTTTTATTCAGAAACTCAGATAGCTCAAAGCTAACTAGCTAGCCAACTAGCTAGCTGCGTGTTAGCTGGTTAGCTAACACGCCAACCAGCAGAAAGGGGCAAACAGGCAAAGCCGTCACATCCTCTTACAAAAAAACAAAAATACAAAAAACGGTACCACTTTACGACAAGAGAGTCCTTACGAAGGGTTTATGAATGGTTTATAACTAGTTTATTATGTAGCTCTATGAATCGTTCATGAGCTGCTTCAACACATCAGGGCGGTTCTGACCTGGTTTATACCAAATAGTGGACCTGCATTCATTATTGAAAGTTTATTATGAGTCACATAGTTTATTAATGATTTATAACCTGATTAATAACCCGATTATAAACCATTTATAAACCTTTTATGTTGTTTTATGTCGTTTCCTGCTCGGTGATGGTTGACGAGGCTGATTTGGGACCCACAGGTTCTGCCGCGTTGGATGCTGGGGGATTTCTGTAGTTGGTAGAAGGTAGTTGTTTTGACTGGCTGGACCACCCATTGGCTTCAAAGGTTCTGGTTCTGGCTTGATGGATGGTATCTGGCGTGGCGTCAAACCATCTACCATACTAGTGACCCAGCCCCCTTTAGGAGCTCGGAATTGTAGATGTAGTCCCTCCGGTAGGTTTGAAGGATGTTGCACAGGCAGCGATGGCGGAATCTGACCAGGAGGCAAATGTGACGACGCTAAGTTACCTCAGATTCAGAACCGTAAGAGAGAGCGGTCGGTGTCATAACCTCCGCCTTAAGACCGCACGACAGTTTTGATTGCTCACCATATGGTTATGAATGTCTGTAAGGCTTCATAGAGTCACATACATGGACGCTAAACGGAATTCGGCTTTGTCTGTTTCTTGAGGATGCTTGGCGGGTGGTGCTCCTCTAGCGGAGCCGTTTGGTCTAGAACCGCGGAGGTTGGCGTTTTCTAAAAGCAGGGATGTTATGCGCCGGATGGCCGTTTCTGCGTAAGGGGCAGTGTCGTCTGCAAACAGACGCTCTCTGATTGGTTCCTCAGAGGTTTTCTAGCGGGCATCTAGTGGTCGCAGGTCGGTCATGGCATGTTGGAGCAGTAAGAAGATGTTGGGAGCAGGAAGGCATCCCATGAGTGAAGGAGCGGAGAGCTCGTCCGATCGGACCGGGCGGACCTTTGTCGGGCCGGACCCTCCTGTAGAGAAACTTGGGTTGGGCCTTGCCAGGATTTTCCAGAGTTCCTTCCTGCTCATCGTGATGAAACTATTGGTCAAGTCAGACGAAGATGATGAGCGATCCCTAACGAAGGTAGTCTTATTGTGAAGTGGTACCAGAAGAACCGGCCCGGATGCTTGAGATTTTATCGCTGCTCTATAATATTAGTACTTAAATGAAGGCGTTGCTGTGTGACTTAAATGTCACTCAGCAAAAAAAAATAAAAAAATCAAATATATATTGTTTAAGGGGGACTCTGAAGTCCGGATCCTTCTCCGAGTTGACTCTTCAAAAAGTGCCAAATTAGTCTTAAACATCGGGTTCTTGAGATCTCAGAACCAAATATCGTGCTGGTGAATGTAGGCCGGGCAGAGGCTGAGTGCAGGGAAGGATCATGGGTATTTGCCCCCTTCCTTTGACGCAGTCGTCAATCCTGATTAACCCCAACTCCGCCAACCCCCCCCCAAAAAAAAAAAAAAACACCAGTAAATGTTTACAGAGTCTGTTTTTAGCAAAGTCAGCGAAAAAAAAGGGGGAAGTGGTGTCGAAGCGGTTCCGAAACATGATTCACACTCGCTGCTAAACGGAAATGGTGTCAACACTTTGCAGTGCAACGGCCTTTTTCCAGTGTGTGAACTGCATTTATGAAGACTTCGGTGTTTTTTATTGACCCGATGAAACTGTGCCAGTACTTAATTCAATCCCCCCCCCCCCGATATTTAAAGTACTTAAAAAAAAAAGTAAAAAGTGAAAATCTGTATTTAATCTAAGTGCTACACTGGGAGGTTGTTGTTTTTTTGTTTTTGTTTTTGTTTTTGTCCTTTTGTTTTTTTCCCCCAAATTATTTACTTTTGATTGTTTTCCGCACAGAAACAAGGTCTTTGTAACGCCACACACACACACACACACACACACACGCTTGTTGTCATTCGGTACAGTTTGCAGTTCTGGCCCGGTTCTATAAAGTGCCTGGAATGATTTAGCGGAAGAAAAGAAAAAAAAGATTATTGATTTTGATCACATTCTGAATGTATGATGACGCGAAAAAGCGAGAGTCGTCACTAAAAGCAGGCTATGTACGTATCAGCCAGAAGAACAAGAGGGACATAAAAGGCACTTGTGTAAAAGGTTGGATGGATCTGGATCTAATGAAACGGATGCTGTTTGGGTTTTATTTATTCTTCCATGCTGGCTAAAAGCTTTCCCTATGGTGAGAGTATTTTTATTCATACATCTGTTGTTTTTCATTAAAGAGCCGGATGAAGATGATGTAGACGAGTCATTTCTCGAGGCAGAGCCTGATGAGGCCCCCATCAGGCTCGGCTCCTGGCTTAATTTATCCTACGTTTTCATTTTGTTTGGATGTACGGCCCCCGAACCTTTTTTTTGTTCTGTATCCTTGTTGAGTTTAACTCTGATTCTGACGGCTTCTGTCTTTCTGCTTCATGCCACTGTCAAGAAAAGGATTGTGTTGTTTTTAGCAAGCATCTTGAAAAAAGCATGCAATACTTTGATGTCCCTTATGCCCAAAATGCTCAACAGTTATAATAGAAGGGGAACAGCCCGCTAATAAGCTCAGTCGGCATAAATATGTCATAATTGATTGATTGGAAGAATCTGTATACTTTGATGTCCCTTATCCCCAAATTGTGCAACATGTTTAATTGTAGTTGAACATCCTGCTAATTAGATCAGTCAGCATTAATAACATGTTTTTCATGGAATCAATCAGACTACTTTGATGTCCATCAGTAATAGCACATTACTGATGGAAGCAATCAGTATCCTTTGATGTCCCTTGGGCCCAAAATTATGAATCGTTCATTTTAGAAGTGTAAAGGACTTGCTGATAAGCTCTATCAGTATAAACGGCACACAGCTCACGGCGGAAATCAGTATACTTTCATGTCCCACATGCCAAAATGATGCAGTCTGCGTGAAAGTGATGCTCAAATGAGAAAACATCTGAACACATACTACTGCATCTATTTAAGCGGATCAAGTCCCTGGAACTGCTAATCCATCTTTATACTGCTAGTAGAGCTGATAATATTTAACTGGGATACTTTTAAATGTCCTAATTTTACAAAACGTAAAGCATTTGTCAGTAAAAAGCTTTTTTTGGAAAATGTATTATTGCAACTGTCGATGTGACATTTGAAGGCCAACATTTCCACAGTGAGCTGTCAATCACTGGAGGCTAGCCAACATACCACAACTATAACTTATATTCAACGAGTGACAGATGGACGCATAAAAGGAGTTTTATTATTGAAAACTTAGTGCCACTCTGCAATAAGTCTCCCCTTATTAAGGATTTGTAAATGGCTTGTACGTATTTGACTATTTATGCTGTAAACACTTTACAAATCATTAATTTACTGCTAGAACACATTAGCTATAAAAGCTACCAGAGCCTTGATGACTTGCCAAATAGTGAGCACACTAATCTGCACTGATAACTGTATGTTGCCAAATAGTGATCCGTATTGATAAATTGAGAACGATGTCATAAAGTGTTTATAAACGTTAACTAATGACATATTAAGACATATATGACACTTATGACATATTAAGTGTTTACAGCCAATGTAGAACTTTTATTATAAACCATTTATAAATCCTTTTATAAAGGTTTTATAGGTTTTAATCTTATGGTAAAGTGGCGCCGAACAAAATTCTTCATCATTTCCTTCAAAAAAATCTTCATTTTAAAAAAATAATCATTCATTAACTTGAGTTCTAGGGGGATTGTTTTAATCTTCGTCAGTTCCAGATGATGTTAAAAACAACACATGATTCTTTCATTATTATTATTTTTTTACGTGAGCATGTTGTTTTTTTTCTTCGCCTCGGCCTCATCTTCAGCGGGGAGAGACTCTTACTGTATGTACAGCCACACATCCACCTCTAACCGCCTGCCGTCTCCACGCCGACCGACCTATTTATTCTCTCTTCCACTCGACGAAGGGGAACAATCAGGAATCGAAGATGAAGATACAGACGTGTCCTTTCAGGGATATCCATACGATACACACTTTCTTTTTGGTCGTTGTTATTTTCCGGGCCGTTATGATTCATTTCCACTCAGCTCCTCCTTATTTTCTTGTGTTTTTAATTTCCTTGTGCAATCCTAAAATGACAGCACTAATCCAGATTAACGTTATTAGTTTTGAAACCTGCGTTTTACGTCGCCGGTGTACACGCCTAGATTTTGAGCTAGCTGTGTGAGCTTTTATGTAGAAAACCTCCGACAGCAGAGGAAACGTTTTGTTCTGTTTTGTTTCCATACACAGCTTGTTTCATTTCATCCTGCATTCCTTCGCGTTTGTCCTTTACCTCTTCTCTCACATCCCACATAATCTATTCTTTCCTCCCTGTTTAATCTCTAACATAGAAAGGCGGGACTAACCGTTTGGGATTTTATCCTCCTCTTTTGAATCCGTTGCTTGTTTGTTGCCATGTTTCCGTCTCCATCATGATCAATCCTCTGTAACATTCCACCACAACAATCCCTCCAGGCAAACATTTCCCACTGTGGGATAAAAAAATCCCAATTCCACAACTCTCTCTCTCTCTCTCTCCCTCTCTCTCTGTGTCTCTCTCTCTCTCTCCCTCTCTGTCTCTCGGCCGGTCTCTTTCTCTGTGCCTGACCAACTATACTGTCAACAACTGTTTTCAATAAACATGTTATAATAGCATTTCTCTGTCCTCAGTGTGTCTGTCTCTAAGGGGTCGGCTATATTTCAAACAAATGAACCGATCTGTTGGCACAAATGAGCCAAACATTCTCCATCGGGTTGTTTTATCCGAATAACACGAAACCAAAATACCACAGAACACACAAATACGTGAGTTTGTTTGCAGTCGATCCTACTTGGGTTTGTCGGAATGTTTTGTCGCAGGCTCGATCGCTCGTTGGCCTTCGACGCAAACCAATCAAAATGTCATTTATACGGAACAGAAGCTGGTTTTTAGAACTCTTGTTGTGAGTTGTCTCTCCTTTCAAGCAGGAGGGACGGAATTAAGAAGAAATAATAGCTGATAATTAGTCAGGAAGTCAAAAGCAGCAGCAGCAGGAAGATATTGGAGACTGGTGGTGGTGGCCGATGCCCCTGCTGAGGATGATGAACTTGAAGGACCTGCAATACTGGGTGTAGCTGATATTAATTAAGTGACAAACTTTGAGATTCGGGGAATCTTCCCTAAAGTAAAATAAGAATCTTTCTTCGGGGTCGTTGCTGCCTTCAAGGACCGACCGTAGGAATAAATCCTGGAAGTGAAGACAGAAGCTTCTCAGGCTTCTTTTTTCTTTTTGGATGGACGGAAAGGTCAGACAATCAGACGAATTCTGACCGATAGAGAAATGAAAACAATATCTATTTATTTCTGAGGTCTCTCCTAAAGTTCTGTCGGACTAATGACGTCATTATAAATATATAATTTATAACGACGTCATTATAAATATATAATTTGTAACGACGCCCTTCTGTCTGAGGGCCGGAGATAAAAGGGTCGTGATGAGCGTCGGAGACCTGGCGTGAGTAAAACGGTGTGAGGAAACGGTGATCCGTAAAAACAGCTTAGGGAAAAGAAAGTCGAACTTGTTTTCAGGTTTAAGATGAAAAAAAAAAAATGTCTCGTATAGATAAAGAAAACTTTCATTTCTGACTGATTTATAAAAACACAAACTAGCCTCTGGTTGCATCTTAACTGGAAAGCCTTTTCCCTTCACTGTTTGTTTGCAGAGTAGAGTTCAACGCCCCACCTCGACGCCCTGTTGGCTGCAGGCAGGTTTACGGAGGGGGGGGGGGGGGTCGCACTGAAGTCACTCGGCCTGGGTGGGAGGGCGAAGCCGGACCGAGGGAGAGAGTGGGGTCTATGTTTTCAGGCTTTTGGCCCTCAGCCCGTCTGAAGTGCAGCTTGAGGGGAACATCCTGCCCCTCACTGGAACTTCCTCAGGGGGCTGAAGTGGCCCATTCACTGGGGTCTTGTGAGGGGGGCTTGTTTTCTCGTGTTAAATGGATGTTTCTGTTTTCGAGGTGTTTGCGCTGGTGGAGGTTTTCCATTCCTCGTCGCCTCCCTCGTTCTCATTCCCACTTTTTTCCCCTTCCCCGCCCCGCCCCCCCGTTCCCCTCTCAGTAAACTGTTGGCTGTCAATCACCCTCCCTCTTCAGCCCGCTGGACGACCTTAAAACCACCTGTGACCCAGAGACACGAGGAGGAAGAGGAGGAGGAAGAGGTGTTAGTGTAAAGTGGTGGGCTTGCACTATTCATGTTTGGGGAATATTTCCCCTTTGGTTAAAGTAACAGAAAAGTAAAACTAAGCTGTCGACCATTAAAGCGTTGATTTAAGTCCAAATGTAGATTTACGTTAGTCCAGTATTTTTTACAAATACTTTTTTTTTTTTTTACAAAAAAAACCCTCAGAAGTGAGTAAAGTAAGAACTTTTACAATAACATACGATAAAGTCGAGATAGATCTTCTCGAGTCGATTCATATGAGCCGAACTTGGACTAAATCAAACCAGTGTCTAAAAAGATATGTCCAAAAAAGGGTTTATCGTGAAAAGAAAAGTTCCCCCTAGTGGTAGAACATGAACTATTAAAGTAAAACAACACGTACAGAAGATAAAGATCTTTAAGACGAATCATACGCAACAAATTTGGACTAAATCCGATCAACGCTTGAGAAGTTATGGCTGAAAGACTTTGAGCGAATAAAGCTCCCTCTAGTGTCGGAAATATGGTAAATCAATCCAGTTCTTCCTCACGCTAAGTTCTATGTGGGTGTAAAAAAAAATTGAAAAAAATGATCTATGGAATCGTTTTTCAGTTATCGTGTTCACACAAAGGATCTGCGGACGCGGCGGTGAGTCGGTTTCCCCGACTTTTCGGGGACATTACGAAGTAGACGAAAAATTATGACTACATTTTTTTTAAATCACAATAAATAAACGAAACATCGGGGTCATAGTTTATTCCCAGCCTTCATTTCCTGCTGTTATAATCTTTGACTCGACATATGACCACGTCTGTCCAACAGCTTATAACACGCCCTCTGTTAATGACGTTGCTGCTGATCAGCAGAGTCATCAGCCACCACCACCATCGGTGTTTGGACCTCAAACTGTAGAAATAAAACAAGTACCTTCGTAAAAATACCTGAATGTTCTGAAAGATGTTTCAGCAGCCTAGCTGTAGAAAACTTAACTTAAAACTTAAAACTTAACTCTACAATCAAATCAAAATCTGCTGAAAGGTTATAATCCGACCTTTAGCACAATCCTTTGAAGTAGCTCACGATAAGAGCGCGCTCAGACTAGCTAACAGTATCTCTTCTGGAGGAACTCACACTGTACCGTCTGTTGTTGCTCTCCACAATTGTCAATAAAGATTAACTTGAAAGCTCCGAGGCAGGAAGAAGTTTGTTTGCTAGCAACATGCTAACGAGACATTTTAGCCTTTCCCGCGTGCCGAAACCTCGGACAAATTGGGCATTTTTTACTGTCTAGAACGTAAACTACGGCGCCGCTCTGACCGACCTGAACCCTTTTCTTTTCTTCATTGCTGTTCAGGCGCTACCAGCCACAAACCACCTGACAACCGTGTCGCCATGGCAACTCAGACCCCTCAGTAGCCACTTAGCACAGGCGCAGTAGGAAGAAATGCACTGACGTCAGCCGATTGACACGTCCGATAATCGTACGCTCGTCCACAAACGTCGCCCGATGAACCCTGGATGGTTGAGAGGCCCAGGATCGGACCTTAAACGGACTCAAATCCTCCATTGTACGCCCGGTTTAAGAGGTGACCCCCCTTAGAGCCCCTCAATCTAGAGCCAAGGGTCTTCAGAACTCCTTCACGCGTCGGTCTGTCACGTTCCTAAACCAAAACCGTGTCCTGATGATGATGTTCAGAAGCAGCGTGAATGAAACCTTCATCCTGGATGACGGGTCGGAGCCTAAGACCCTCCTCCATAAAGACGCCCAGCAGTTGGACCTCACAGGAGGGCCGGAGGACTTCCACTCTCATGGGGGGGCTGTATCCTTCACGCTGGCCAACCGAGGAGGATCTACCGTCGACCGCTGGGAGACGCGGCTTGGCTGGACACAGAATTCCAGTCACCACCTCGAGGTCCGACTACCGACGTCTCGGAGGGGGTCTCTGCTGCAGAGTCTTGACAAAGTCCCTCCTGTGCTCCTTATTGGCTCCGACAGTCCTCGCCAAATTAGTGAGGGGAACTCTGGCCCCCCTCCGGGCGCTCAGGCCGCCATCAAGACAAGATTTCCCCTTCGGTACCAGGTTGCAGAACATTTCCAGGTACTGGATCACAGCCAGTCCGGGGAGGACGTACGTGAGTCAGTCGCTTCTCCGGGGAGTCAGCGCCTCCTTTGGTGCTCGCATATTTGGAACCAGCAGGAGAAGGGTCCCACGGCGCCTCACACCCATATCATCCACTCTTAGGGTCTTGGTTTCAAGACGCCGTGGCGTCCGGGTCTATTGCTGGCCCTCAGCCAGCGCCATGGGAGTCCGTCCATCTGCCACCATTACTAGACATCACTCTGGAGGTCTCCCGCTGGGGGGCTCAGGCATCTGGAAAGTCACTACTCGACACTGAGGCATGGCAAGAATCCCTGGACTGGACTCTGCAGGGTCCAGCTGGACCACATCCCATCTTCTCATAGTACTGGGGCTGTTGGTTCTGATCGTGCAGCAGTTAAAGGACGGTCGTCGGCCTGTTGTTATCAGAGACCCTTCAGAACCAAGAGTTCTGGATTCACTCATGGACCAGCCTCGGTTCCTCAGTGTAGTTTTTTTTGTCTTTCAGTTTTCGTTTCACAAAATTAAATGACGAAAACAAGTTTTTAATTTTTCATTTTTACGATATGAAATCGGAAAATTTCGTATATATTTCAATTTTTCGCGACAAACGAAGGTTGAAAAAATAAAAAAATAAATGGTTTGATTTTTTTCGAGTATGAAAAAACAAAATCACCCAGAAATCTTTTCTTCATTCTATTGTTTTATTCCTTATATCTATATTTATTCCTCTTATGTCGTTCTTGATTCTCTTCATTTCCCCTGTTTGTAATTATAAATGTTATTTTATTCAGACTATCATCTCTACCTTCTTGTTTTTTAAATATCCTTACATTTGTTTTGTAATTTTGTAATTTTGTATTTGTGGAAAATGTTCCACTTTAATTGGATTAGGAACCTTTTGGTAAAACGTGATTAAAGAAACTATTTGAGTCTTTTTACACTTTTCAGGTTTTATCAACTTACATAAATCATCACAAGCTTTAATATAACAAAAAAAAAAACAATCCTACTTGTGGAATAGGACTTTCTTAATCGCCACGGTTAACGCCTTCTAGGTCAGGACTTGCGGTGTCCCCCAAGGCTCGTTGCTCGGCCCCTTACTCTTTTGCATAAACATGCGGACACTGTTTATTAGGAACAGGTTAAGTCACATTTTTCAATAAGAAATAGAGACTTAAAACGTGTTTAACCACTGTATTATGACGTCACTTCATGAGAATATAATGTGACGTCATGAAAACTTCTTTTTTTTTTAACTATCGTCAGATTTAGGGCTTTTGTGAATTTATTTTTTTTTTTCCAATAACTCATAAATTGATGACTAGAGGAGGCTTTCGTCATTTCCCATATGTCTTAAATGATCCCCCGACATTGACGCCTCGGCGGGGGTTTGCCTTCTCTGATTGTGTTCTAGTTATTATATTAAAGATATCGGTAAAAGAAAGTGGGCGGGGCTTTGTGACCCGCAGTGGAGAGTTATCATTCCGCCTACCCAGAGTCCAGAAAGCAGTTTATGGATAGTGTGATAAACTGAACCCAACCTCTGAAAAGAAGCAGAGCGCAGAAAAGTGAATCCAGGTGAGAGTTTTGGAGAAGATTCTCTGGACTCCAGACGGGCCGAGACCAGAATCCTCCCCCGTGCCGAACAGCCATTTTTATCCCCGTCTGGTTCCCCTGCTGCCAGGAAGCCCTTTAATTGTTTCCCATTCGGCTGAAGCCACAGAGCTTCACCAGTTCCAGAATCCACAAAACGCTCATCTCTTTTTTTGTCGCGCAACCTGAAAATAATTGCAAGTTTCAGCTTTAAAAATGCAGCTTTGTGGGTTTTTTTGCACAATTTTGAAGTCAAAGCTGTGAGTCAAGTTTTGGAGGAAAAATCAAAGATAGCTGCTGAAGTGTTTGTCTCGTCGTGAGGTTTCTGTGTCTTTAGTTACACTACCGTTGTGCTAATATTGTAGTAAGGGTGTGTGTGTGCGTGTGTGTGTGTGTGCGTGTGTGTGTGTGTGTGCTGAGTTTCTGAAACTGGACCTCGGTATGTTGTCACTGTAAGTGTGCCAAATCAGCGATTAACTGCGCTCCCTCTGAGACAGGCGTGTAGCCGAGTGACGTTCAGGAACAGGTGTGTGTAAAACAAGCCGGTTTTCAGCGCTCCTTGGAGAACCCGGGTCCCACCGAGCAGCAGGAATAGATCTGATGATAGTTTAGGGATCAACATAAGTTTGTTTGCTGCGCAGGTCGGGGAGGCCCCTCCCACATCGGGGTTATTCTCGGGTGACGATCCAGAAAAGCGGCGATCGGCTTCGATTTTTTTATTTCATTTGATCATATTTCTTCTTTTTTTTTTTTTTTAAGATGAAGTAGATTGAATTTAAAACAGACAGGGTTTCATTCTGTGTGATGTTTGCAGATAAAGTGACTTCAGCTGAACATATTTAATGAGGAAAATAAAAACAAAGCATCTCAAAGAGAATCGACAGGAAGTCCTTTTATGTAGAAAAGCCTTTGTAGTCCCGCCCTCACGGTTTGATTGACAGGCGAAGCTCAACAAAGGAGAAAAAAGGAATATAAAAAGGAATTTTTTATATTATTCTTATAAAATTCAGATGAACCGCGCTTTAATCATCTTGTTTCACAAAGAGAGTAATATTATGTATTTTTAGAATATAAAATATTTGCATCCTGACACTACAATCAAGTATACACTCAAGATTTTGGATTAATATAAGATGAATCAGGGAATTTATTGGTATTTAAATAGAACAATTAAACACATCTATGCAGATACGTGTGGGAAAGTTAAACCCAGCTTTTAGTCCTGTTTGTTTAAAACAAAAGTGGTTTGAAAGGCAGATTTAAGAGCTTGTTACGGCATAAAAAAGAGAAAAAAAAGGAAACTGTGTTTTGTTTCTGTAACTGATTTCACGCCGTTTGGGTTTCTGGACACCATAAGTTTGCACACAAAACGGAATCTGCAGCCAAAAGCAGCAAACTGTCAAAGTTCTGGACGCAGCTTAAAAAACACCCGGCGTCTGGAACCGGTCCTGAAAACCCTAAAATCGGTTCCATACCATCATAGCGGCAGACGAGATCGCTTCTATTCTTAGAAACCGGGTCATCGGGTCAGTACCGACCCGTACGGATAAATTGAAATAAAAGATATCAATAAAAAATGTTTTTAAAGCAGAACTAAGTTCACATTTACTTGAATACTTTACTGAAGTAGAAACTTGACATACAATATTTTATGATATTTCCTAATTTTACACCATCTGACCCAAAGTTCTGGCTACTTTTCAGATTTTTTTTTTTCTTCTATTGTATTTATGACAAAGTGAAAGATTTACTGTTTCTTTATGGCTCGAAAAAAAAAAATCAGCTTTTTGAAAACTGTCTTGAATTATTTGGTGCTGAAAACAGAGGAGACACGCGGTTCTGACATGCGGTTCTGACATGCGGTTCTGACATGCGGTTCTGACTGACTAGATGATCTGATACTCAACAACATGAAGTAATTACATTACCGCAACCTCTCCTCCATCCATTTCTTTCTTATCTGGGGTCAGGTTTTTTTGTTTTTTTTGAATATAGGTCAGAAATTAGAACTTTTTTTACAAAAACTTTCATAGATCGTTCTAAAACTTTATACGCCCGTACAATATTGTGCCTTGAAGAACTGTATTGATTTGGGGAAAGATTGTATTGTTTTACGTATTGCTGTATATTTCCGACACTAGAGGGAGCTCTACCTCGAAAACTTTTCCCGCCATAATTTCCCAACCGTTGGTCCGATTTAGTCCAAATTCAGGGTGTGAATGAATCGACTGGAGGACATCTGTCTTGTATACATCATATTTTAACCCTTATTTTAATATAATAGTTCATATAGCTTCACATTTCATTTGAGGAGTTCCATCGGGGGGGTTTCCTTGTACAACGAAGGGGATCGGGGACCTTTCAGGGATGTAGTTGTGAAGCGGTGACTCTCCATCGTCCTCCTCTTCTGACATCTGGAGCCGAATCACTTCCTCCTGACTCCCGGCGCTTGTTTCGCGTCGGTATGAACCTCTGCGTCATCTATTTTGAATTCCTGCAGATTTGTTTGTTTATTTGTTTGTTTGGACTACCTCTGGGGTTTTGGACGCAAGCTAACCTCACTGTTCCATTATGGTAAATAAATCAGTCACTCTGCACCGGTTTGCCTCGTTGTTTGAAAGAGGTGGAAAAGCCTGACATGCGAGAGGAGAGAGAGATGATCGGAAAAACTGAAGTGTTGAACTTTCGGTGTCTAAACATGTCAGAGTTGATTCTCACACCCACAAATGTCATTTTTCACATTTTCTGACTCCATTTTTTACATTTTCTGGTCAGTGTCGGAGTTATTTGTCTCGTCCAGCTCCGCAGTGATGTCATTTAACCTCCACCCACTGTAACCTCTGTTCTCTGAGGGAAGAGACTCTCTCTCCAGCCTCAGGCCAGCTGCCCCTTGTGTTAATGTCATCCAGGCTTTTTGGGGCTTGAAACCCGATCTCGGAGAATGGGGAGGATGATGATGATGATAATGATGATGATGATGGAAGCTCCCTTCTGACATGTCGTCCCGGCTCCTCCTTGCCGTAGCATCTTTGTTGGACCTCATCATTGCATGTTGCGTTTTTTTGCGGACATTGGAACACTGAGTTAGAAGTTGTTTCCTAGTTAGCTTAGATGTCGGGTTTCAAAGTTTTCGAAGATTTCCAAAGTTCTCACAACCAAAATACTGTAAATATGTACTTTTATGATTTTTCCTTAATAATTCTGTCAATAAAAAACTGTTTTCTTCAGATTTTTAGGGACATAAGTAGCCCAGTAGTAATAAATAATAATAGTAATAATACATTTCATTTATAACGCACTTTACATTTGGATCAAATCTCAAAGTGCTACAAAGTAAAATCAGATAAAAGCATCAATAAAAAATATGATAATAACTATATAAAAATATGGCCAAAAAGCAGCATTAATTAAAAGTTATAGGTTCTGCTAAAAAGGAAAGTTTTAAGTCCTTTTTTAAATGTGTC